>JADDOH010012689.1:0-45804 GCA_016648135.1 Agrypnia vestita
TATTATATTAAAATAAATTAGCATTTATTTATGAATTTTATATTATTATAGCGCTGTGAGTTTTGATATTTATTCAATCAAAATTTATAAAATTATTTCGACAGATAACAGTACTTAATTAAGTATACAAATACGCGATAAATATACTGAGATACACAAGCTTGAGAAACCCTTATAAAATGTATTTTAATTAGTTGTTATATACCTTCCGTCCAATAAATTAAAATTAAATTAATTAATTAAATCAACCTAGCTAAGTGTGCCGGTGCCACTTAATGACGCTCCGATAGATAACATTTTACGCTTATGGAAAAATTTGGAGTTTTTCTGAAAGAATTGCGAACGTGCTCAGAGTGTAAGATGTTCAGAAGCTTGAGCCACGATTTGATGCTCGCCGCCTGGCTCGAAATTATTCTGGAAGGAGACGGCTCGCTGTCACGTGTGCGGGATGAGATATGACAGGAAAACAGACGCGCGAGGTAATTCGTGGAAAAAATGGATCTGAATATAAAATGAACGGAGCGGGTGCAAGAGGGGAAGAAAATTTGTCATACGTATGGAAATTAGAATAAGAATACGGTTTTTTTGTATGTATTTATTTTTCAACATTTCGTACTTTTGGGGCGATACCGACATAAATTGAAAAATGACGATTTTTACATATGAGCGACATATATGTGTACATATAAAAATATTTGATTTAAGAATTGGTGAATGTTACATTGTGTAAAGTGAAGCCGGCCGTACGATATACCTATCATGAGCCCTATAAAAACCTAACATACTTCCATACCTACTTTTCTATATAAAAAGCTTGCTATTTTTTATTTCGTAGGTTAGTTTACAGTCTCCAATATCCCACATATATTATGTGGGATATAAAAGCAAAGGCATATATCGTATGTGAGGTATAAAGCAAAGGCAGAAAAATCCAAAAAAAAATCAATACAGTCATCGAGGATAACTAATTTGTAAAGTAATTAATAAAAATGAACTTTGTTTTCACCACTTTTGTATTAAAAAATATTAACATGTTGTAGAGACCATGACCCCTTCGCCAGGATACAATTATATCCTGACGAAGGTTCCATTTTTTAATTCAAAAGTGGTGAAAACAAAGTTCATTTTATTAATTAGGTATATTAATAATGTCACCATAAAATTATTTTGCTTTTTTTGAGTAACTAAGTTGTAATGTATTTAATTTAAGATTTTATAGGAAATATAACCAATAAATTTATAGGAAATGATTTTATAAAGGATAAGCACATAAAATCCGGAATTGGTTGCGTTTTAAATTAATAATACTCGGTGACTGCATTCAAAACTTTTATTTTTATTTTTGTGATATTGCTGTCTTTGCTTTTATACACCACATATGTGGGGTATAAAGGCAAAGGCAGCAATATCCGAAAAATTAAACAAATGTTTTAAATGCAGTCACTGAGGATTGCTAATTTAAAATGTACTGAATTCTTGATTTTATGTATCTATCCCTTCCAAAATCATCTGTCTTTTAAATTTATAGGCTATGTTTCCTTTATATTTTTTTATTCAACACTCTATAAATAAGTAGTCCTCGATGATTGCATTAATTTTTTTTGGACATTGCTGGCTTTGCTTCTAGACCCCACATATGATATTTACAATTTGATATAAATGAAAGACAGCATTATTCTTGCTTACAATTATGTTCAAACAATAATGATATTTTCAAATTACGGGGATTCCAAATAGCTTTTTCAGTTATTTTCTGCTTTGGTGATTTGATCCATTTTCTGGTATGTCTATAACAAAGAGAAAAAATTTTGGGCAAAGTCATGTTTGGGGATCTCTAACTGTTCAAGCAAATTTAATCTAAAGTCTTTAGTCTCAAATTGCAATGAAATTGGCGAAAATTGAAGAAGATAACTTATATACCATTTGGCCATGATTTTTTATGTTCCGAGAAATTATTTCGTAATTTCTACCTGTTTGTTTGTCTTCGTAGTTCTTTTTTTATTTATTTTAAATAATAATAGTTTCGTCTCTATGATATATCTACATTTTTTTGTTTAATGATGTTCCCTCTGTGGGTATAATTCAATATTTTGTTCTTGTAAAAATTTGAAAATCTTCAAAATATTTTTTATTTTAATTATTATGTCAATCCATAAAGTGTTTTCTTTCTTTGGAAATTTAAAAAATCATTGTTCCTGTCCTGTTCTGATATCGCATCAAACACGCGCTAGGTGTGCCCCACACGCGTACACACTTCCCGCTAAATCCCCGAAGGAATTACTGATCGGCCCCGAAAATGTAACAAAGGAGGCCCCTCACAAAGGTCTGATTACCGTCAGAAAAAATGTAGTGTTAACGTTCGGGCGATAAAAACCGTAGTAAAACAGTTAGCTGCCGAATGGAATGCCCGGCAGGGAGCCATAAAAAGTTCACAACACTTCGACCCTCCGCTGACAGCTCCTCGACTAATGGAGTCCATGCACACTCCGAGCCTGCCCTCGACCGGTTGTTTATTAGACCATTTTTTACTAATTACTTCTGTTTTGCCGCGGGATAAATGACGCGAGCACACGCTCAGGTGGCGCTGTTCTCTATGAGGCAATAAAAATTATTTCTTCTTATTTTTATGGCGTCTCCTCCCATAAATACATAACCACCAATCTAGGTCACACACACACACAAACGTAGCGAGTCTGCTGCGTAGACAAAACGGAGGCACAGCAGTGTATATGAGCCATTGACACAGGTTGACGCCCGATGCACCGTTAGCACACGCATACAGCCAAGAGAGTTCTTTGTTCCCAAAACATATAAAAATAGCCAACGCCCTGTTAGGGCATATCAGTCTCTCAACTACCCCCGGCGTTCCATCGAGTCTTTATCATTGCCTTTATTGTCTATATATGTGTAACTTGTAATTGTTTTATCGAGTAAATAAAATCATCAACATTCCACGAGTTTGAAGAATTCTAGTTACATAACGGGTGGTGACCATAAAGCAACTTTATCCTCATTCATTGATCACCCTAAATTGGTGACTACTGACGATCACCTTGACTCCAAAATTTTTCTTTTATCACATCTGACGATCTGCGGTACAAAAAACTATGCCTCCTGGAATGACGAGGTCCAGCTATCCCCCCGTCTCTTCGGCGGTCTTTCTGGTATCGTGGCGTCATCCAGAAGGGATTTCATTCACACAAGTCCATCACTGTCTATCCTGGCTACGTGATCCCTACAGAATCTTCTCTATCCAATTTTCTCTATTTTTCAAGCTTTCCTTATATCTGCGTTTTAGACACGATCACAGCTTTTCCGGTAACGGATCTCAGCGCTTTCCTTTTAGATATTCTAAGGAGTCCTTTGGTGCAAACAGTGTCAGCTCGTGTCTCTACAGCGTATGTCATGATTGGTCGCACGCATGTCTTCTATATCTTGCTATCAAAATGCATATTTTTGTTCTTCGTAATATTTGCAAAAGTATATGTTGCAGTGATAGTTTCAATGGATAGAACACGAAGAAGAAAATTATTTTTACACAGCGTTGAAATACATGTTAGGTTATATTTATCAGCAGCATAAATTCGGTTCATAAATTCGGAATACGGCGCGTTTTAATGATAAATTGTCATGTTTAAACTCACAATGTTCGACAATATTTATGATGACGAATAACACGGATATTTCGGAATTAATAGTAAAATAGATAGGCAAAACAAGGAAATTTTTGAATGATGATGCCGTTAGTTTAACACGTTATTGAATGACGTGGCGTTTCAGGTGTGCGAGATTTGATGTTTTTTTAATATGCAACTAGCTGTAACCTGTCAAAAATGACGGTACTTTTACATGACGGTTCCTACAGCATAAGTATTTACTTATTTATAGCCAATGAAATAGTAAAAATAATGAATAAAAATATTCAATTATTTATCAAAATAATTGAATTTTTTTTTAATATTTCCCCGGCAGTTAATGGCATCAACTATTTTAAACCCTGGTGATTGTGCGTGCGTAAAAATTACGCCTCAACATAATTTAATAATTATTGTTATAAAAAAAAAAAGGTATAAAAATACAATAAAATATAAAATGAGAAAAAAAATCCGGTACCGGGATACGAACCCGAGTCCCCCGAGCGAAAGCCGGATATCTTTCCACTATACACTTACCACTGCAAAATGCAAAGGCAGAAATATTTACTTCAACCAATCAACCCCTTCATTAAAATGTCCTCTTCATTGTAAAAAGTTGATGTTATGTAAATAGTAAAAGCTTTTTTTGGAGCAAAGACAATTTGCACTCTTTGGTAGCAAACACTGAAATATACATATTTTAAAATTAAATATTAATTTATATACAATAATTTTAAAAAAATATTTAACGGATTACAGAAAAAATATTTGTCTTGTGCTGTTTTTTGTTTTTATATCTCAGAAACACGTAAGTGGGATACTGCTACCTTTGCAAAAGTAAAGGCAGCAATATCCAAAAAATATTTAGAATGCAGTCCACCGAAGATTTCTAATTTAAAATGTTCTGAACTCTAGATTATATGTATCTATCCCTTCCCAAATCATCTTTTCTATAAATTTACAGTCTATGTTTTCTATAAAATCTCGAATTCAGCACAGTATAAATTAGTAATCCTCGATGACTGTACTCAAGTTTTTTTGGATATTGCTGCCTTTGCTTTTATATCCCACATAACATGGTCAATAGACCAGAATATCTTTGTTTTGTAGTTTTTGTTTTAAAATAGGTAGTATAATTTTTGGACTGTGTTTTAAATGCATTTTATTTACAGATATGCATTTTTTAATTAAACTGCTAAATTAAGTTACACTTAAAACACCTAATACAGTACTTACACATTTTAGTTTAGTTAAAATAACGCTCGTTAATGACAATCGTTAACTGTAGTAATCATAAATAAGTAACAAATTATACGCAAGTTTAAACTCATCAACAATTTTTATATTTCCTAATATATAAATTTTTGCATTAGATATTCATAAGTTTATTCAATTTTTATTCAAAAGAAGATACCTTTCACATATTTTTTAGTTTTTTCTTAAGAGTCGCTCCATTTTTTCGTCCCAAATACAAATAATTTCATATATAATCTCATTCCATTGTACATGATACATGTTTGCGATCTTTTTTTCTTTCAGAATGGTATCTTATTTCATATTTTCTTCTTGTGCATTGGTCATGTTCATGTTGGTTTTTTTTCTAAATAGTTCAAAGGTATTGTTGTGTCCATTAATAATTTTATATATAAATAGATGCACATTAAATTAATGTAATTTTCTGCCTTCTGGCATCACTTTGTTTTTTGTGTATCGATTTCTTTTTAGTATCATTTTTAAAGCTTTATTTTGAAGTATTCTTAATTTTGTTAATTCTTCTTCATTAGATGATGTGAGGGACTATTAATGCTATATATATATTTTTTTTTTGCACGATTCTGTATTAATATATCTTCATTGGCTTGCATTGAATAATTCCTGAAGCATCCATAGTGTTCAACTTTATTTTTACTATTAAGAATGTTTTCTGCTTGCGTTATCCGTTCTTCAGACCGCATGCTCAGGGTCCCAGGAGATGGAGTCGGTGGACCATTTACCAGACTCGGCAAGTTGTGAAGATGCTGCGCGGCTTCCTGCCTTTCTTCTCCTGCGCTGTTTCCGGGTGCACGGCGAGGCAGTAAAAACGTAAAGCGTGAAATAACGAAAACGGATATTAAAATCTAGTGGAGCAGGATTACACAATCCAGACGATATTGGATTTTCAGCCGGGATGCGCACACATTGGATATCGTAGTAAGCTATAAGGGAAAACAATATTCAACTTTGCTATTTGCAAAATTTTATGTTCTTTTTTACTGTGTGTAACAGACTCAGTGTGCGGTGTTTTAAGGGCGGTTGGATAATTTAGGCTTCGAAATTTTGTTCTGTCCGTAGCTTTCTGTAACGTCCGTAGCTTAATTTATACAGACTTTTTTGTTTACCTTTTTTTTTCTTCTTCATTATTTTATTTAAACAAATAAATACTAAGAAGATCGGTAAGGATCGGTGAGGATCCTTGCAATTCGCATGTGAAACGTGGCGTGTAATTGAAATATATACAACTTCCAAAAAATTAATAGACATGGTATTCTATCATGGATGGAAATGGCGAACGTTACATATGTGTAAAGTGATCACTTAAGCCAACCGTACGATAGGTCGTAAGTCCTATGTGCACTCATTAAGACTTCTATACCTACTCTCCCTCAGTAAAAAATATACAGTTTCGTCTCTGTGAGACATCTATAATATACATTAATTGACTAACAAGATCATTTTCAGACGTATCATTTTTAAAAACTATCATGAAACAGAAAGAATTACACAAAATCGAGAATTTTTCAGGACTCTCAATATTTAACAGTGAATAAAAATTTCTTTAAAGGTTTAAAAATCCCGATACCCCATACCCGAATTTTAGCGAAATGATATTTCCTACGTAAAGGGCGACATGACCGCTACATGAGACAATAGAAGTGACGCGACCAGCGTAAATAAATTACGAGAGTACCTACCGAGCGTGCGATGGTTAATAAGTGAATAATAAAATGACTATAAAATGTTCTACAGCAAGTGATTGGTACGAAATTACATAACAATGCACCACTTAAGATCCTCTGTGCTTTTGATGATATAAAAGTTAATTAATTTCAAGCATTTTAGACTAAAAATATACTAATGAATTCACATCATTGTCCAGTATGCCACACATTCAAAATTGTTTTTTTTTTTTAAATCTCGTTTCTCATTTTCTTTTAATTTAATAATAAAATCCGTGTAATTTTAGATTTCTTCTATTTTATATTAATTATCGAATGCGTGTGTATACTGCCTTAAGTTAAATATCGACTTTTATTTCAAAAATATTATTTTCACCGATTGTGTTCCTATAACGGAAATAAATTTACCCGGGAAACAGACAAAAAGAAGTTAATTTATCTTTACTTAAAGATTTCGACCAAACGCGATGAAATTCAAAGGTTATTTTCTGAATTTGCATGGGGCACGGTGTACTGTTGCCATTACGACAAAAAAAATTCATCATGTTTCGTTGGCTTAGTGAGAAAATTTGCATTATGTGTTTTTCACATTCTCGAAGATTTTGATCAAACGCGATGAAATTCAAAGGTTACATCCTGAATTTGCATGGTACACGGTGTACTGTTGGCCATTACGACAAAAAAATTAACATGTTTCGTTGTTTTAGTGAGAAAATTTACGTTATGTGTTTTTCACATACTCGAAGATTTTGATGAAACGCGATGAAATTCAAAGGTTATTTTCGGAATGTGCATGCGACACGGTATATTGTTGCTATTACGACAAAAAATACATTTTTCGTTTTTCAGTGAGAATTTTGGGTAATGTGTTTTTCACATATGTATTTGAATTTTGACCAAACAAAAAATTTTTTTTGGTCAAAATTCAAATACAAAGAATTTTGACCAAAAAAAAGCGATGAATTCAAAGGTTATTTTCGGAATGTGCATGCGGCACGGTATATTGTTGCCATTACGACAAAAAAATTCAACATTATTATATATGAATATTCTGTCGTCAAATTATTTATCCTATGAACAATATAATATAAGGCGAGTTGTACAAGGGAGAAGTGCATCTAATGCTTCTACCTTGTATACATATCATGTTACAGTGGTACCGTCATAGAGGGCTTTGTTAAAATCAGTTTAACTCACGCTACGACACATAGATGGAGCTGCAACACGATCTACGTTGTCAGTTATTAAGCATTCAAATTTCGAGCACTGATTTATCTCGACGTGTGACTTGGGAGTGTCTTCGTAAATTATCTATAACTTCACAAAAACTTGCGTTATTTATTTATTTATTTTATTTGTTTGCTCCCATTAGGTATAAAGAATATAATATAAATTTCAAAAAGCATATACATTAAACAATATCTGTATAGCACCAAAACATGAGTATAAAAATTAAAAATATAAAGTAAAGAGCAGCAATGTGTATAGGCTTTTACATAAAAAATATAACATAAAATTAAAATGAATATTCATTATTTTTAATGAGTATTTACTACTCATATACTTTTACATAAGTAGCAAAATATAAAAGTATCAGGAATAGCACCAAAACATAAGTATAAAAATTAAAAATATGAAGTAAAGAGCGGCAATGTATATAGGCTTTTACCTAAAAAATATAACATAAAATTAAAAAGAACATACATTAAACAATATTAGTTATAAGTAGCAAAATATAAAAACTATCAGGAACATGAGTATAAAAATTAAAAATATAAAGTAAAGAGCAGCAATGCGTATATGGACACACAACTTGGTTAGTTCTCTTTGGTTGAGTTATATTTTGTTTTGCATACATTGGTGTAATGAATATTTAAAATAAATTTGATTTATAAGAGTAGAAGATACACTTCCCTAAAGACTTTGTCATACTGGAGAAAGTGCGTCCACAATATTTTTGCACTTTCCCTAGATATTTATGTATGCACAGAATTGGAACTAGTCGCATCTACTTTAATTCCTAATTGTATTTTACTATTTTTTTTTTATTAAACAATATTTTTTCTGTCCCATCACTTTTTGATTGGATATAGCATATTTTTTATATATATTCTGTTTAAAGGTAGCGATTTTTTGCGTTTATTATGTTTCTAAAAATGAATATAATTTCTTTTAAATTATCTTAAAAGTTTATTTAAAAATTCCAAATTAATGCACGGTATATGCATTTACCCCAAAGACGGGTAAGTGCATATACCGTGACTTCAATTTGAAAAATGCCTTCAAATCAATTTAAAAGTATATTGTCATTTTATTATAAATGAAATTATATTAAGAAATACTTATAATATAACTCATAAAAATTTGAAACCGATTTGGTAATCTGGCGAACTGTACGATCACTTTTAATTTCATCTATTCATTTTCTATGCTGCACATACCTCAACTCACCTTAACAAAAAAACAAACCAATTTACATATTATTACATGCATTCAAACAAATTTATTTTATTTATTTTAGTGCTTTATAAAATAAATTATTAATTACAGGAATTAACTAGTTAATTCCCATGTTTACATTCGACGTAGCCTTGTAAATGAATGTATTGAATCCACGTCGATATTCAGGCGAAAACACCGTACAATGTGTACATAATCGCTTCAATCCCCCTGTTTATAGAAGCCAATATTCCATCTAAATTAATATAACACTACCACAAGGAATAATTTTCGCATGGGCGTACACATTAGTTCTTTTTTCCAGGGTTAATTTTACGCTCCAGTTAAAGTTGCGGGGTTGTTGGATTTGATTCGTCACAAGCTCAGAATCAACCGAAGAAAACAAATAAACACAAAAATATCGCCGACTCAAGATTATCTTTAAATTTCTATGAAAATGGCTTTTTGTAAAATAGAAATGCGTGCACAGTGTTTGTGTCACATCAATATTCTTACTATTTTCATACTGAGCTAAAAGTTTGCGCTATGAAAATAAGACTAACTAGGTTGTACCCTAACACTTCATCGAATTCATGTACATAGGGTATCTCGTAACTGATGACTGGCCACCCTCGCCAGCGTCGGCGTCGTCTCGCGGCTCACGGCCGATGTCGCGCTGAACCGAACTGTCAAACGCGATAACTGACTTCCGACCGCGGCGTGGTTCCGTATTTGTATCCAAATGCTGGTATTTTCGTACTTTCTAGATTATTCTAGTATTAAGGAAAAGTTTCTCTTCGCTTCTCGGTTTTTCCAGGTTTGGACGCGTCTTCACGTTTGTAGACGCTTTCTGAAGGTTGTAGGTAAACCTAGATTGTTATAAGCCATTTTCGTTCCTTTGATTGTGTGGTAATATATTACAAGGAATTCGGATAGGGCGCGATTCCTTTTGCTTGCCATTCCGGGAATATATGTATATAAGTTTTATCCATATATGTATATAAATTTTATTTTATTTACCCCGTGTACCAGGACCTAATTAAACATAATAATTTCATTGTCCATCTGGCGTCTGTCTGTTTATAAGTAATTTCGTGTAACGTCCGTAATTTCGTTCCAATTGACGTCTAAAAAAACAAAATTAATCGGCTGGAGATTGGGTTCGGACCCCGGGCTAGCAAACCCGAAAGCGGCAACGATAGTGATGTTGCCACTACCGCATGCGCGTAATCTGTAAAAACCATCTGTACCATTATCTGCCGGCAGTGGAAACATAAAAAAATATGTTCAAATATTTTTATGAAAGTCGATATTACTCATTCATGGGTATCGGCTATAAATAAGTAAATAATTATTCTTTAAGAACCGGCATGTAAAACTACCGTCATTTTTGACGAGTTATAACTAGTGTTACGTAATAATTTTCAGTGATCTATTATTATTTTTTGCTGTATAGTAAAACTCCTCAGTGAATGCATAGTAACTAAAATAAGTTGGAAAAGTGTGTTAGAATAATAAAATAAAAAAATGGATGCCGCATTAACCAAACGAAATCCAAAAAAAACCACAATTATTTTCTACTAACGTAGTTTTGTGCACACTTAACACAAACACTGAAATTTTATAATTTAATCTGAACCATTAATCTTTTATAACGGAGTTTACGGTTCCGCGTAGATTGTGAATGCGTTGTGATTAAACGTTGGATTACTTTCCGTTTAAAAACAATTAGATTAAAACCGTTTCGTTTGAACATTAATCTCGCAGGGCGCGGAGTGGGGGAAGATGCTGTCATTTTACAGATTAACATGTGTGCTCGACCCACCCCCACGTCGCGTTAGCTCCCGGAAGGCCAAAGGGATGAAGTGTGATAAATTCGAGCAGGCACATCATATTATGCTAAAAGAGTTATTTTGTAACAGACTGGAATATTTAATTCAGTATAAGATAATTGATAAAAAAATTAGAAATTCGAAAAACTTTTAATTCTGGAAAAACTTAATAATAATATAATACTTAAAAACCTCTCAACCCTTCTCTCTTTGTTTCCATTAGGTGAAGCCCCACCCCTGGCCTACACCCTTTCCCACACGCAACCCTCTCACCTCTATCAGTACCTTAGATATTTTATTATATTACAATATTAATTAGTTTATATTCTCACCTGTAGAAAAGAACATCTGTAGTTCTCTAAACTAGTAGTGTATACTTAAACAAATAAACATATTTATTTAGATAGATAAGACACTTATATTTTTACGTTCATGCTTTGTTACACTTTTTTTTTTCTATTTACTTTTAAACACCAAAAAAAAATGAAATCTGTCAATAAATGACTGAGACTAAAATAAATAATAATTTAAGTTTACGTATTTTAGCGCGCGACGACTGTGACCTGTGCCGCCTGTGACGTCATCTGACCTAGTCAAGAATGTCGCACCACAGGCACTAAGCGAACACGAGCCGCGTCGTTTAGGTCAAGTGACGTCACGCGCAGAACCGTCGCATGAAATTAAATTATTTTTGCAACGCAACATTAAGTTTTTCAATTAAGATAAATTATTGAAGTTTCACAGAGACGAAGCTATTTTTATGAGAAAGTATATGGAAGTTATTTTTTAACGATGGCCCAGGGCTTAAAACCTATTAAGTGATAGGAAATAAAAAATTGAAAATATTGATTGATGTTTAAAAATTCGGAAAAATATCACATAGGTGCTTATAGATTGAAAAGTATATTGCTCATTACTCCATACCATCATTACCAGCTGCGAAATCTATGTATGCTGTTTCATGAGAAGAGACTACAGATACAGATGTCTCTAGCATAGCCCCTTGAAATATTCGGATGATTTCTATTTGGAAAATATAAAAAAATCGATGTGTAGATATTCATACAGTTGAATTGGTGAACGTAATATTAGTAGAATGATCACTCAAGCCAGCTTATACAGGTCGTAAGCCCTGAGCCATAGTACTAGAAAGACTTCCATAGTACTAAAAAGACTTCCACGTTTCTGATATAAATAGCATCGTCTCTGCGAGACTTGTATAATTTATCTTAATTAAATTTTTAACTTTTTCATTAGCAGTAGGGATATGTTAATTTTTTATTTTTTATTAGGTTCCATTCCGATAAAATTTTATATATTTAATACAATAGTATGTATATATTATGTTATTGTTGATATTTGTGTTCTTAGTCCCCCTCACTAGGGGTTCCTGTGCTGAGGCGGACTAGTTTATACCTACTTATTTTCTATTTTCAAATTTCTACGTCGTTTTTAATACTCCTTTTAATTTATCTGCATCGACTTGATTTAGCCATACTTTTATCTTTCTTTTGAACTCTTCAATCTTTTCAATATTTTTGAAGGTTGGAGGAAGGATGTTGTAGAGTTTTGTTGCAAAATAGATATAGCTTAAAGTATATTATAGATATCTCACAGAGACGAAACTGTATTTATTATGGGAAAGTAGGTATAGAAGTCATTTGGGTGTACATAGGACTTATGACCTATCTTTATTGTTGGCTTAAGTGATCACTTTACACAATTGTAACATTCGCCATTTCCACCCATGATAGAATATACCATGCTTATTCATTTTTTGGAAGTTGTATATATGTTCAAATTGCGTGGAAAGCTTTCACATATGAGTTGTAAGCGCTTTTTCATGCGGCCTGTACAAAGCCATTTTCATTCCCCTAAATCCCCACAGATGTCGCTAATGAGAAAATCTCCATAATAAATACAGTTTCGTCTCTGTGAGATATCTATAATATACATTAATTGATTAATAATGTCTCTGTGACATAAATCCAGCACTGTTCTGAAAGATTTTAACAAACTCAAAATATTCTGAATAGATATAGCTTCTTTGGCGACAATTTGTGTTGAAAGTTGGTATATTTCTCTTTACCATTTTACTTTCTTTTTACTGTCTTTAAATTATTGTAAGAGAATGCTCTTGGAATATATTTGTTTTATTTTCGGCACGTAAAGATATGATTTGTTGTGATTCTTTCACATTTTTGTTTCTTTTAACTTATTTCTTTATAAATAATCTTTAAAATTTAATCTTCTTCTTAGTGTAGATGTGTACATGTTATACTATTAAGCTGAGATAACACACACACACTCGAGACGAGATGAAGGAAAGGCAGATTCACACATAATGTATACGAGCCCAGCCTCGTGTTGCTGTTTTGTGATCTTGTTAACGACACAACGGGAGAGGAAGCTGTAGAGGCCACCTAATCTGGTGCAATAAATGCTTCTCAGAATCTCCCGAGAATCATCTCGCGAACTACTTGCTCTTCTGTATAATCCGATAAGTGTTTATCTGCGAACATAGTTTATGTGTTTTCCTAGCGATTAAGTTTAATTTATAATATTAACCCGTTAAATGGAACATCACTGTGTGTTTGTTCTCTGCTGGCAAGTTTAAGTTTTATCACAGAATATATTATGTACTTATTCAGCGGTACTTTGTAAACATATTCACGAAATCGGATAAAACTAAAAAACGAGCGGGCCTTACAGTAGTCGCATATGTGTAACATTTGACATCTCACAATTGAAAATATCAATTGAACAGCAACAGAAAATAACATCAAAATTTTAAATAACTATATATTTATTAATTAGTAAATACAAGTAAAGAAAATGTATGTGAATTTATTTATTATTGAATTTTGCCGCACTAGTTAGGTACCGTGTATATCTACATACGCATTTTGTTTAGAAATGTATTTGGTCAATTATATATTTTTATTTATTTTCATAGATGGCAGTAGTGTGCCCCCATATTGTAAGAAAACATTGAATAAATATTTTAAAATAATCACATAAATTTGTTACATAAAATTTGAGAATGTAAATTATTAAGAGTAGTTATTGTCCACATTAATGTAAAAAAAAAGTATTTATTGGATAGTTTCGAAGATAAGATAAGCCAAAATATATCAAATGTACAACATCCACACGCTTGACACCAGCCACGTAGCATATGTACAAAATCAGAAGCATTTACTGTTGGAAATGTGCGTCTTCGCTGTGATGGCACTTGCTGGACACTGATTTGTTTATAAATGATGATTTTTTCGCGCTCATTGGTTAAACAAAATTGCGCGCGCTTCCCTGGCGTCTTATTTCCTGTTACGCATTTCCGTCCATTTTCTCGAAATCACTGCCATAGATTGCAGAAAGCGAGAGAAAAGATATAACACAACAAAAACATTTTTTAAATAATAAAATATAAAAAACACTAATTTTTTTCCACCGTTTATTTTATTTAATGTTATAAAATTTTCGAGTGACAGTCTATCTTTATCAATAACAGATTTCAATTAAAATTTAAAAAATCACAGATATTTTGTGTGGGGGGTGGGGTTGTGATGGATTAGTAATGGTGGGTTGTTTGACCGATTTGTTGATGGAGGGGGATGGAGGAGGTGTGGTTGATTTGGACCACGATTGGGATAAAATTCTTCCTATCCTCATCATTAGTGTCATTTTTGCTCCATTGAATTCTGTACCTAAATATCAACGTATTCCACCTTTTACCACAAATGCCAATCTACAGGCAATCACCACAAATATTGTTATCACCGCAAATTTAACAGTTAGTTTTTGATATGTCTATCGCTCTGATAATACCGCATCATATTTTAATCTATCCGCATCGGTTTTTGAACGTTTTTTCATCGCATCTTAAAAAAATTATATTCTCACTCATTTACAATCCGCATCTACAATTAAGAGTGAAATTGAAGAAAATTCACGGAGGATCCCGATTATCATTCCCGCCAAGGTAGGACTTCATTCCTTTTGTAGTGAGATTTGACATTATCTTGAAACAGTTTTTCCTCTGTCACGTAAACATATCACGCGTATTCAGGTGGAATTTAAATGTTTATTATGTTTTAAAAATTTATCTTATTATTTTAAATTTCTAAATTCTCTCATAAGTCCAACTTTCTTCCTTTAGTGCAACTATTCTATGTAAGGGTGTTAAATTACTATCATCAAAGGAATGACCCTCCACTTTGGCATGTTCTGCCATTTTGTAAAATTTTAATTGAATGTTTCTAATGGTCTTTTAATTTTTTTTGTCAATTCACATCATTTAACAAAAATAATAATGAATTCCACAAAGTAACACAGAAATATTAATGCACAGTAAAAAATAGAAAATTAGAAAATTTCATAACTTTTAAAATATGCTCACTTAAACTTTGTTTTTTTTTTAGATTTTACGCTTCAACAGGGCAAGAGTCCCAATTACAGAAGTGAAACACATCACGAAATACCGAGGCTTGACTCAGTCAGATAGATTAATTGTGACCTCATCGAAATCCTTCGGTGTGAGAAGCTAGTATCGTGCCGACTGGGTTATGAGGGCCGCTAATTTTATTTTCACCTCACCGGTATTGGATTAGTACCAGGCTCCTTCAAAATATTTTTAAAAACAAAAAGATTTTAAAATTGTGATCTTTACTAAGCCAGTCTTCTGCCATATAAGCTACTCCCCTTTTTTTAGTGAGAATTTAATGAGCTTACTTAAATTTTTGATTTTCCTTTAAAAATATATAACTAAAAATATTTCGGCATAACGTATACAGGGTTATTTTTTTTTCTTCTTCTTCTTCCTTAGCCTTTTTTCTCCACTGCTGGATGTAGTAGGCCTCTTTCATTTTCTTCCACTCATCTCTGTTTCTCCCCCTTCGCATCCAGGTTCATCCTGCTTGCTGGACAATGTCGTCAGACCACCTTTTGGGAGGTCTTCCGTCGCTTCTATTGTTTGTCCAGGGCCTCTACTGTAGTATTCTGGGTGCCCATCTAGTATCCTCTTGTCGAGCTATATGTCCAGCCCCCTGCCATTTTAGTTTCACAATACGGTCCATAATATCGGCAACTTTTGTTCGGCGTCTTATTTCTTCATTTTTGATTTTGTCTCAAAGGCTCACGTTGAGCATTTGCCTTTCAATGGCATAATGATAGTCCAACGTTTCACAAAAAAGAAGACTTTGATGTCGCATATCCCAATAACTACTGATATTGTCATGTCATGATAGCTTGAACATTTTTGACTCATAATCAAGGCAGGAATATGGTCCTGCTAGGTTATTAATGTTTTACAAATAATCCTGTATATTTGTACACATTATAATTACTTTAATTCCATCAAAAGTGTTAAAGAACTACATCTTGGATAATGCCCAATAATAATGGTGTTGTATGACGTAGCGCCTGGTTTCCTATCGGATTTAAATATAATTAAGTAGTTGCAATAAATATTTCAACAAGGAACGTATGTGTCATCATTTATTTATAAAGGGTTTGTAATTCATTCATCGCTGTAAGCTGGATAAGCGTCCCCTTCAATAAAGGGTACCAAATTCCAGTCAGGGATCAAACACATGTAAATTATACAACATTGACCACAGTTAGATCCGATCCCTGTGACGAATTCTCGCACAGCCTCAAGAGCTCCTGAAAAGCGCACGTGGTCATCTAAAATATTCGTCGGTGAATTCAAACCATGCAATTCTGTATTCAAACGTCCCTTCGGCACGTGCAAAAACACATTTGATGGCGTACACGTGTTCCATGTCAGAAATCGTGCTTCTACTGATTTGGTTACGAAACGGCTTTAAGTTTAATTATAAGAATAAAAATGTAGAATTCGTTTATTTGTATAGTGCAGTTTAATGATACGATACCTAGACCTCCGTTCATTTAGATCTCATATAAGCAATGAAGACTCTGCGAAGTTTTTTAACATGCAGACCCTAACTCGTCGAAGAAACATAGCTGACGCGGTGATGCTATTCAAAATAACACACAATCTAGTTGATAGTCCGGATATCTTACCACATCCCAACTCGCAATAACAGACATTCACCTACTTTTCATCTCCCCTTTTGTAAGACTAACTCAAAACAAAACTCCTTTATGTACAGATCCACAAATTCGTTAAACACAAACTATCACCACATTGACATTTTCAACGCAACAATAAGAAACATAAAACAAACGATATCTACACTACCGCACTCAAAATAATTTGTACATTATATCTTCCCTTCTACTCCCGTCCCACATTCCCCTCCACCCTCTCCACTCGCTATTAAAGTAAGTAAAAGTAAATTTTTATATTCAGTGGAAAATTTGTAATTGGCATAATTGTAAAAACCATTATTTCATATTTTTAAGATTATTGTTTTGCTGTTAATTTTCACCAAAACAAAATAAATAAATAAATACGGATCATTAAATTATGATGCTAATTTAACTCATGAACCGGATAACCTTCATCGTTGAACCTCGGAACCGCCCGAAAAACGTCAATCTTCCAACAGAAGCAAAGACAACGGAACAACGAATTCTAAATATCAAGTGTTCGGATTTCGTGAGTAAAAATCCTGGCCAGCAATTGGAGAGAATATCTCGATCGCCAATTTCGACCAATGACACTTCATTATTTCGATCGGCGGATAGCGATCACGAAACAGTAGTTCTTTGAGAACGACGTGGTAATCAGTATTTTGCCTAAAGTGTTAAGGCTCCAAACCCGCGAACGTCAGAGGGTAGACTATTTTTTCATGTGATCGGTTCTATCACGCCAATGGCGCGTTCATAGTTGGCAGTTCTTTTAGCTATGCTAAATTCTAGTAAAGTGTTGACACTTTATGGTCCTACAGACCTCATTGTTATGTTTATCCCCTTTGGTAACTTCTTCTGACATAGTTGTAGTATGTAATACAGTGCCAAGTTGTTAAGAGCTTTATATACCATCAGACAGCTTATTTCCACTATTTTCCGCTGTTTTCGGGTGTTATCATAAGCACGGGTGTTTGCACGGCGCGGCAACTCTGGTGGCGGCCTAGATACGCGCTATTTATATCCAAAAACTGTATTGTAGAACCTCTTAAATTTTTATAGTATTTAGGAGAAGGCTCTCGTCGCTTCTAGGCTTTTCCAGGTGTTCCAGAATGCAGTGGAAGGTCCTAGAGGTTTCGTCGTTCTTGTTGTCATAAACATGTTACGAGGGATTTTGTACGTAATCTCTTTTGCCATTTCGTTTCAATCATAGACCTACACTAAAAACAAATCTGAGACATCTAGTTTCTGCTATCTTCTAATACGTACTAAATGTATCAGTCAAAAAGAGGTAGAAATTATTTTCATAACCACGCATAAGAAAGGACAATAAAACATAATTTTTAAGAACGAATGCATGTGAAATTGTAGCGAATTGCGGTATTTATTCTATGGTATTTTCTCTTTTTTTCTTATAGCGCAGCATACGTGTAAAAGAGATACAAATATAAACAGGGTTGTGTATTGTATTAATATATATATATATATATATTCTATATATATCTAATATTGTTAAAAAGATTTATCGTGAAGGAGGTTTATGCATTATGAAAAGTTTAATTTATTATCTCTGAACTAGTAGAGAGACCATCTTGAGAATGGTTATCCCAGTGTAACCGAAAATATGGTATTTTTTACAGATCCATCCGCGAAGTCCCGAAAAATAACCTTTGGGTCATAATGCCCATATATATAGATATATATATATATATATATATATATCTATATAATGCATTCTATGAAAAGGTTTATTTTATATTACGCGCTATACGTATATATATATATATATATATATATATATACATATAGCGCGGACATTTATACATTTTGGACACCCCTAGACCAACTCCCGTAATGTGCGTCTATGTTCACAGTAATTCGTGTGGTCGTTCTGTGTAGCAGATATTTTGTTTGTAACTAGTCTATATTTATAGTACGTCTATAATTTCAATACACAAAAATACAAGCCATCGATTTTCTTACATTAGTCCCGCTGGGCCTAACCACCGCACTGTTTCGCTCCAAAACTCAAACAAAAAAGAATATATTTGTGTTCGCAGTAGCGATTGATTAATAATAATTTATTGGTAGATATTAAATCATTTCGACAATAGTTTAGTCGAGAGCTCCAATGAGAAACAAAATAGACGATGAAAATTTATTGAAATAATAGTACCAACTTTCAAATAATTTCGCATCCTTATTTGTCTTGGAACTTCGGTATTTTGATATGATATCCATTATATAAACTTCGGAAAACAGATGCCAAGTCGATCTCGCAGGGCGCAGGGGCAAGACGGGGGTTGTTTTCTAATGAAAATAGATGGCGTATGAAAATGCCAAGAGGTATAAAAATATCATCTGAAACTTTGTCATGAAACTTGTGCAAGGAAAACTAAAAAGCGGTATCGTCGTTGAGGGCATTGGCTTTGGCATTTAAATAATTCTTGCCGTTTGTACGTCGGTCACACTTTTAATAATTTAAGACAATATTTTTTTAATAATTTATATAATTAACTTTGTAAACACCACTTATTTATTGAATAAATTCAACATGTTTCGAAGCCAATGGCTTCTTCGTCAGAATAACAAAAATAAAATTTAAAAATCGAAGTATAGATCAAAATATTAAAAAGTTATATATGAAAAATGATGCAAAAAAAAAATGTTTACAAAGTTAATTTATATAAATTTTAATTATGTTACCACAAAATAAATTTGCTATATTTGAAAAAAAAAAAATATTTTCTGAGAATACAATTACTTGATTTTATCCACAGAAGGATAGTTATAAATTTTATAAATTATAAAGTCCTTATTTAACTGTTTATTACTATTGATATTTGCATGTATGTAGTTATTATTGTACTATAAAAGTCGCTAGAAAAAATCTATGTTAACCTACAAATGATCAAAGCTAATAGCGTCCGCCAGACTTACGTTATAATATCAAACCTGAAAATTTTTCTCTAGATGTACAGTATAATAGGTAAGGAGGTTTGGATATTATGACATTTGAGGTGGGGGGACATTGTCAGATAACAGGTAATACAAGTACAAAAAAAATAGTAATTAGGACGTAAAAATAACAAACCTTGTTTTAATGTGTTTTAAGGGATATTAATATAAACTTATATAAATCATTACCAGAGGCTTTTTGTGGGTCATTTCTTCCACCAGATGCTTTGAAGCTCTACAACTTCTCGGTTTTTTCGAATCAGCTCTTAGAGTCCACTCATTATTTTGATATAAAAACGGGGTGAAAGTATTAAAGACTAATAAATAATAATTTTAATATAGTTAATAAACTTAATATAGAGTTAAAACTTAATATAGATTTTTTTTATATCAGTAAACCATAAAAAACAACATTCCTCTAATTATTAATAAAATAAATTTCCCATGCAGTCCTCTGACTTAAAATTATCAGGTAAATAAAACCCTATAGACCCCATCCCATCTCCCTTTGTCCTCAACCCAAATTCTTAATCCTTTTTAATAATAAACCTAGTATTTTGTGTATGTAAATAATACTATGGTTGTGGTGTGTAGTGATATTTACATGCTTGTGAGTGAGTGGTGAGTGGAATTGTCCTGACGAAGAGATGGGTTACTTCTCAAAACCGGTAGACAAAAAAGTAATTTTTAATTGTTGCACTCTTTACCACCGTAGACTCATTGCCACTAATCAAAATGCTGTCGTAAAACGAAAACCTCTTAAAAAAATTCAAATAATTTATTCATATAATTATATATTAAGCACAAAAAATACTAAAATATTTTTTAATAAATTAGGATCACAATTTTTCTCAGAATATTTTATACATCCGACGCACACGCGCCGAAACTGAATCAACTTGTTTTTCATTTCCGGAAGAGGGCGAACATAAACACCCATTCCTTCATTTTTATGTTATTCCTATGAAACATTATTAATTTTTCCCTCCCTGAAAATATCTTACGTGAGAAAGTTTCAGGCTCTCTGGGTAATTTGTGAGATAGAATCACGACCATACGGCATAGAAGCCTTATGATGGTGATCAGAAATATTTATTGTAGGTCCATAATGTATGTCTTTTCAGATTTCCGTTGTTTCACTGAATAAGTTTTGATCAAAAATTATGCGTGATTTTCTTATAACATTTTTTATGTATTAATTACGGTTTTTTATGTATCATAGGATATAATTTGCACAAAAAAGAAAAAAAAATTGAAACAGAAAGGGGCGGACCTACCTTATCACGGAACTGTTATGGAAGTCTTCTTCAAATGTAGCAAATTTATTTTGTGGTAACATAATTATAATTGATATAAATTAACTTTGTTAAAACCACATATTTACTGAAAAAATTCAACATGTTTCGAAGCCAATGGCTTCTTCGTCAGGATAACAAAAAAAAGAAAAATCTTTTGTTATCCTGGCGAAGAAGCCATTGGCTTCGAAACATGTTGAATTTTTTCAATAAATAAGTGGTTTTAATTTATATCAATTATGTTATGGAAGTGTTCACTTCCTTACCAGTTCCTCTCAGCAAATGATCCCGTGAATTTATTTATTATTGATCAAAGTTAAACTTCGCCTTTCCATCCCTTTCTGCATCGGTTGGGTTTTAAGTTAATTAAAAAAAGAATAATGTAAATATCGTCAACAATCTAATAAATACAAAAAAACAATATTTTGATATCTTATAATGCGTATACGTGCTACTGTATAGCCCAACTGAGAAGCAGTAAAGGCGACCATAGTATTTACAGCCGCTCCCAGAAGGGGAGAAAGGATTTTAGTTTGCATAGACAAACTAAAAGGAAATGTATACAAGACTATTGTTAGACCCGCGATTATGTATGTCTCACAATGCTGGACTACCTACAATGCCTACTCTAGGCAACTTGAATCAGCAAAAGGGCGAATGCTTAGATGGGCACATTTTTTTAATTAATACCAAATTTCAAAAAAATGTTAATAAAAATTTCAAGCATTGTAGTAGCCTTGGTGTCACGAACATATAAGCAGTTAGCTGGAAGAACGATAGCCAAGATGTTACGTAAGATGGGCACGTAAGACGGAAAACACCAGACTGTGCGGTCAAGCAGGCAATGACTGTAGAGAATGTCCTTAGATTTTCACGGCCGCTTAGAATCTTCTTTCTTTCCTGGGATATTCTGCCGTGTATATGTGACCTCTCTGGCCAACGTTTCGGATCCCATTGCAGGGTCCATCATCAGGGCTGATGTGATGAGTGTGTGTTGAAGTGTAGGTTAAGTATTGCCTTGCAATATCGTACCGAAGTCAGGGTGTCTCCAAATTTGTGTTATGTTAAGTACTGGATTGCAATACCGTGTCGAAAGCAGTGTGTGTGTATCTTGATGTAGTGTGTTTTGTATCTACTAACGGATGTCGGACTGTGCGGATCGTCGAATTGATTTATCCTGCAGCGCCGGATACCACGAGGATTTTAACTTAAGACCGGCATCCCTATTAATGTTTACCGGGTGCTTACATATTTCAATTGCTTTTTTGATCAGGCTCATATGGTGACTTTTGGGCTTTCCTAAGATTTTCGGCTTAAATGAAAAATGGTGGTCCGTATCTAAAAAGTGCTCAGCCAATGCCGATTTTTCCAGGTGACCGAGTTTGCATGCTCATTTATGCTCATCAACCCTCTTTGAAATCGTGCGCGCTGTTTGTCTCACATACACTTTTTCGCAATTTTGACAGTCGAGCCTATAAACACCTTCGGTCTCAAGAGGATCCCGATCCTTCGCTGATCTTAAGAGGTCCTTTACCTTGTCGTATGTGCCGAACACTGTCTTAGTCTTCCGTTTCTTGAGCGTTTTGGCAATCCTGTCTCTTACATTATGGATATAAGGCAAGAAAGCAATCCCTTTGATCTCAGCTTCTGTGTTTTTCTCGGAGCTGTTAGATTTGGCTCATATGATGTGCCGTATCTGCCGTCTTTGGTATCCATTGCTTTCTAGCGCGTCGCTCAGTGTACGAATCTCCTCCTGCAGATGTTCTTCTTGGCATATTCGTTTAACTCTCGTAGCTAAGGTATTAATTAAATCTCTCTTCTGCGCTGGGTGGTGGTGGGAATCTGCATGCAAGTAACGGTTCGTATGGGTCGGCTTCCTGTAGACTCTGTGCCTGACACTACTATCTGTGTTCCTTTTCACTTCTACATCCAGAAATGGTAGTTTATTTTGTTTTTGTATCTCCATGGTGAATTTTAATTTCTTGTGCAGCGTGTTTAGGTGTTCATAAAAGTCTTTATTACTTTTTTATAGTTGTCGGCTATAATTAAGTAAAAACTAATCCTTTGCGAACCGGCGTGTAAAAGTTGCGTCATTTTTGACGATTTAAAGCTATAAATAGTAATATATTTGTGCGATGTTCTTACTATCGTGTCGTGACTTCGGGATTCTTCGAAGAGGTTGTCGGTTACTCTTCGTTTATTGGTGGCAGCAATATGTTATACAGAGGTTACAATGAACAACATAATGATATAAAAAGCCAAGAGACGACATGCGCGCGAACTTATAAAGCATTTGTTCTCTCTTTCATGCTTCGCAACATACGTCCCTCAGATCTATTACAATTTGTATTTCATTTCCCTCACCATTTGTTATGACAGTAGGCAAGCTTTGTCGCAATGGAACATGACGCTTATCAGTCAGTGCCGTGCCCCGGGCGTTGCGTGCAGTCTCCCGAGAAGCGGTGATCAGATCCAAGATATGTTCACTCATTCGAGGAAACCCACACTCACAAGAGAATGACTCGACTTCAAGTCCCATTCATGCAGTATCATTTACAGCAATTAATCCTGAAATAGCTCCAAGTTCTGCTCCCTTAGATTGGGTCGGTCTCGCTACAAAGTTTATTTATGTTTCTAATTTACGAAATGCGGTTTTGTGCTGATCTTTCGATTACACGTGTTAACTTACCCCGTTACTATGCTAAGTCTTACTTCTGTTCTTATGCTTTTATGAAAGATTTTTTGGCTTTAAGTATTTTAACAGAATGTTAATTAACTTAACTTAATTAACCAATACCAGATTAAGGGTGTACCGGTTTCGAAACGTATTATCTTTACGTTTATTTTATACCTTATGTACCTCGATACTTTTATTTTCAAATGTATAAAACTATTTTTGCATTAAGTGATAAAAATTATGCATTCAATTGATTTTTTTCAGTTTTATATTACACGCCTAATTAGCATTTATAATAATCGATTTGACGACCATTTCCCTTCGTAGACATACGTTAATGTACTGCAAAATATAAAATTTAAAAAAAATGCACTGCATACGAATGGCTGTTTTTTGGATTATTTTGATAAGCCGGAACAACGCCGCAATGCATTAATAACTATATTACATCTGAGTCCACCGTGGTAATAATTTTAAGACACATTTTTAAAATTAATGAAAAATGTCAGAAATTTCCCTGTCAGGGTGGGGCGGGTAATGAGCGCCCCGGGCCTCCGCTAATTAGGCTCGGGTTGTCACACGGAGGGCGGATAACACGATGGAACATAAGATACCCGCCACATTAAGTCCGCCACACGTTCCCCCACACTAGGCCGCAATGTTGCGACTACTCGCGAAGCTAATGAACATCTTGGCAAGGGATATTAAAAAAAAATCTGACCGAAAACAGAAAAAATTCTTTGTAAGCAAAAGTTTTGTCGATTGTAACAAAGCTCTTGAAAAATTGTGAAATAATTCGCGTGTATGATTTTTTTTATATATTTTGAAACTCATATATATTTTTATTTTATTTTATTTATTTATTTAAACAGTATATGCATGTGTTTTTTATAATGAATTGATTCTATATTATAACATTTTTACAGACATTATACTCCCCATAATATGAGCCAAAGCTCGAACTTATGGGAGCAGAATTTACAAGCTAAATTAAAGTACAAAGAAAAAAAGTATAAAAAGAATTAAAGTATAAACTATAAAATAAGAACTAAAGAATCAAAGTATAGAAGAGACACGTGGGCAATGTTACAATTCATCGTTGTTTAAATCAAGGATTTGACTTATTTCTTAAACTGTTCGTATTTTGGAATGCTCCTTTATTGAAATTTGTTTTGCGACAACAATGTATTGTACCATTTAACTCTCAAGTATGTATATTGATGTTGTGTCATGGTGGTTCTTAAAGATGGTATCTTTATTTGTCCCTTTGTTATATATCTACTACTTATATAGTCTAAGGGGTGAGATTTATTTATAAAATATTCTTTGTAAGTTTGGCATAGGGAGTATGTTTTGTTTATTTTTGTGAGTGACGGTACATTAAATTCTTGAAATATACTTGAAATATGTCTTGGAGCTTATCCAGAAGTGTTCTCTAGGTATCTTTTTGCTCAAGATAATTTTTTAAATTAATTTCTTAAGTTAGTGAATATTACATTAATTAACATTTTACAGTAAAAAAAAAATTTACTTTATTTAGTATTCATTCACATAGTTCAATGTCTATCTTTCTGTCTGTTCTATGGGGGTACCTACGTGGGGTAAAGAAGCAATCTCAAAAAAAAAATTAATGTAGTAATCTAGGATTACTAATTTATTATGTACTGAATTTGAAATTTTATAAGAAACATTGCCAATAAATTTATAGGAAACAAATTTGGAAGAGAAAGATACATAAAATATATAATTCAGTACATTCTCAATTCGTAATCCTCGGTGGGGTAATTAATTAATTTTTTGGATATTGCTGCCTTTACTTTTATACCCCACAGATAATATTTTCTCTCATTTTTATAAAGATTCTAAAACTCTGTTATATAATATGTGGCTACAAAAGCAAAGGCGTCTTTATTAAAAAAAATCAAGAGACTCATCGAGGATGAATTCAAGATTTAATAGAAAACAACTTATAAATTTATAGGAAACTTGATTTTAGAAGGGACAGATACACGGAATCTAGAACTCAGTACATATAAAATAAGAACCTCATATTGCTGCCTTTGTTTTTACATCCCACATATTATACATATATGTTATTGAACCGAAATATTTATCTTTTATGTGAGAATAATATTTTTTTATCAAATCTTGTGCTAAATTCCATTTTTGCCTGTCGCTGCGAAAAAATTAAGCCCAGATCCAAGGGACACCTGTAGTAAAAAATTATAAATATCTAAATATTCAAGAAACCACACTTAGAACATGGGATGATTCTACTACATTTTTTTTTCATACAACCTTTATTTCATACAAGAATTGAATAAACTATCAAGAATAAATTCTAAAATTGCTATATTCCATAAATCACGCCTCCCCTTGAAAATAATGGTAGAGAATCTTTTTTTTCAACACGCTGTTTGCACATTCAGAAAATTTAATGTTGTTTTCATTTCAGAATTCTTTTTTTTTGTGTATGGTGAGCTGAAATTGTTGGCACATTATCATTTTTCATTTTACGTAATTATGTTATTCTGGAAGTTAATGTTATTGAGGTGAGATGTGCGACCAATTATGGGGAGAGCGGATAACATAGATATGAGGGGTATAATGCGCGTAATGAAGATTTCTCATCACCCTGGAAATTTTGGAATAAATTAGAAATTGCTGGAAGGGTCTAGAATAAACTTTTAGATTTTACAAACGTCTGAAAACCTGAAATTGAATATAAGAGCGACAATGCCACCAAGATGAATGGTTGTTGCGACGTTTCAACGATTACACAGAAACGTTCACATAGAAACTAGCGGCGGAATACCAGCGATAATAATTTTGAAAAGTATCTACCGTTCAATAGTTAATAAGTGCGACGTGTTAATACTCGGGAAAGACGTATTAATACTCGGGAAAGACGAGCATAAAATTAGTGTCCCTAAGATGAGTGGTTATTGCGAAATTGCGTGGGTTAAAGAATAGGGTTACCATGAGTCGCGTCTGGTGATATTGATGATAAATAATTTTTTTATTGATTTTAAGTATTTGATTTGTCAAAACCTTGAATTGACTACACTTAAGTTTTAAAAATTGAGCATGTTTCGGAAGTGATGCCCCCTTCTTCAGCACAATGAATGTTCTAAAATTAATGTTCAAGAATAGACGGATTAGTTTTGGTTGGAGAGGTTTAGAGGGGCATGGTTGCGAATCAAATCGGTACAAAATAATTACAATGGAAAAAGGTTTAAGAGAGGTCTGTTTACAAAGTTTATTTGATTATATAAAATATTTTAGTTTTTAATAATTCTTTTCCTAATTTCTAATATTTCTAGATTATCGAAATGAAAAGCCCAAGTATTGATGTGTTGAACTTTGAAACCGGTATTTAAATCGAATTTAATTGGATCAGATGGTTTCAAAATTCCGAAAAAGTATTTTTGTTAAGACTTCTCAAATGCTCGTTAAAACCTTATTTCAAAATTTCTTGAGGATTTTCCAAGGTAAAAAAATAACCCATAAAAACCAAGTTTTTACAATAGTTCCTTTCTCATTTTCGGGTTTCGTGTCTACCAGATGCCTTGGAGTATTTTGATAGAACTTATTCAGTTGCATGAAAAAACCATTAAAAATTTGAAAAATCCAAAATTATACTATAATTATTGATTTTTTTAACGAAACTTTGATAGATCTTCTTGATCGTCGCGTCTGCTTGCAAAGTTTCAGCTCGATTGGATAACGGGGAAAGGGTTAAAAATCGATCCAAAGTTTTTTTGTCAGACAAGCAAGCAATCAGACGCCACGAGTTAAAAGAAAGGGAGTAAAAATATTTAAATTTAATTGATAAATGCCCAATTTTTTCATTTTCAATTCTTTATCCGATTCGTCTCTCTTCTTATTTTCAGTTTATTAAAAAAAATTAAAATGCCGACATCGTGCGTGCGAGGTTGAAAAAAAAAAAAAAACCCCCGCGCGACGTGTGAATCAAAACCGGTTTAAAATTTAAAGACGACTCGGCGATAAATCTCCGGAGATGTTTTCCCATCACTTGATATTTATTGTCGTCACGGAGCACGACACCGCGCAGGAATTACTTCTTTGCGGGAAATAATGCTTCCCCAGCAGCGGCGCGCACAAAGGCCAGCCATGATGGATGGCGCGATTCATCTTGCATTCTGTAGCGGGCGCGCCTCCAGCCTCCAGCAGCCATTGTGCCGCACTTATCTGACGGCCGAGACCCGATGGAGGATGGCACCCTGCCCCGGAGTAATTGATCATGAGAGAAGCGATCAGAGCTGGAGACAATAAGAAAAGCACACCGACTTCCGGAGTGGTCGCTTGCGCCCCACTGATTCCGAGGGCAACGTCACAACCAATGTATTTTTATTTATTTATTTATTTTATTTTGGGGAAAATTAAGGGGGGGTAAGGTTAATTCGTACAAAAAAAGGCCTGTTTTTGTGAATTTTTTGTGACGACACAGTTGAAATCTCTTTATTAAAAATAATTTTACATTAAAGTATGACATTTGAAGAATATTGTGTAAAATTTTCAAGACGAAATATTAAAAAATACGGCAATGGCAGCAATTATTCGGACGTGTCTCGGAAAAAAGTAGAATTGCGGTGTCCATCATAACTTGGTGCTAGATCATCTGAAATCAAAAAATCAAAGTTCATTCGTTACATAATAGATTTTCCCAGGTAACGCTGGGAGGGTTTTTTGAAATTTCAATTTTTAAATTTTTTGGAACACTTTGAAGGGAAAAACGCGATTTTTTGCGAAAATTATCGACTAATTTGTTATTAAAAAATAAAAAATTAATAACAAATTTGAAAAAAATCTCCAGCGTTGCCTCGTAAATTATGTACAGAAATAGTGTTCAAAATTTCAAAAGGATCGGTTTAGTAGTTTTGAAGTTATGATGAACACCGACTTTGAAAACGTGAGATGTGGGGAAAACGCTTTAAAGTTTTGCACACTGTAAAATTCAAAATAAAACTCAACACTTATTTTATACTTACACATAATCGTCGATGCCATGTTCACACAGCAAAGAGCTTTCATCATCAGCATATTTTTGTCCTTGTCTACGCAAAACTCTTGAGCGCGTCTCTTAGCTGCCCGAGCAGGTATAGAAAATCAATTTGAGTATCGCTCAAATGTTCATAATTTCGTCAATTTTGCTCCGATTGACTTGAAATTTTGACACAAAATTTTTGCAATGTTATACATTTATTTAAAAAATTAAAAATAAAATGCAAAAAAAAGTTATAAACCTTACCCCCCCCTTAACAGCAAATCAACATCTTAACAAATATAAAATAATGGTTTATAAAATTATACCAATTACAAATTTTCCACTGAATATAGTAATTTAATTTAATTTAACTTAATTTAATTTAATTTAACAGCGAGTGGAGAGGGTGGAGGGGAATGTGGGACGGGAATAGAAGGAAGGATATATTGCACGAATTAGTTTAGGTGCGGTTGTGTAGATATTGTTTGTTTTATGTTTCTTATCGTTGAGTTGAAAATGTCAATGTGGTGATAGTTTGTGTTAAGTGAATTAGTGGAGCTGTACTCAAAGGAGTTTTGTTTTGAGTTGGTCTTACATAAGGGGAGATGAAAATTAGGTGAGTGTCTGTTATTGCGAGTTGGGATGTGGTAAGATATTCGTTGAAGAAGTTCCGGACTATCAACTAGATTGTGTGTTATTTGGAATAACATCACCGCGTCAGTATCAAGTGTCTTGTGAATATTCTGACTATTATAACACATGAATATACCGATATGCATGTAAGTAAGGTTTTTTTACAAGATATCCTTGAAAGAGTGTTTATATTACATTTGTTAACATAAATTATTAATAACTCCACCTGTTCTGTGACAGTTATTCTCACTTAAGAGTTATGTAATAGTAACATAGAATAGTAAAAAATAACAATTGGAAAGAAATAGAAAAGTTAAAGTAAATATAAAATCATGATAAAAATTTAGTAGTATATACAAATACAAGAATACATGAATCTAAAAGAAAAATATAAATACTAAGAGAAGATAAAAATTTAAGCAGATAAAGCAGGATAACAATTTAGTAGTAAATACAAATGCAAGAATACACGAATCTAAAAGAAAAGAAAATATAAATGTAAAGTGAAGATAAAAATTTAAGTAGAAAAAGCAGGATAACAATTTAGTAGTAGATACAAATGCAAGAATACATGAATCTAAAAGAAAAGAAAATATAAATATAAAGTGAAGATAAAAATTTAAGTAAAAAAGCAGGATAACAATTTAGTAGTAGATACAGACACAAGAATACATGAATCTAAATTTGGCACATACTTGGTGGTACAAAATTATAATTTAAAATACGTTTTATTTGAACTTTATAACACACACGCGCAATGTGTGTTATTAAATTACAACTATAGTTTCGAGAGGAGCAGTCCCTCTCATCATCAGGTATAGATAATAACTAACTTAAATACAAAATTTATCAATCTAATAGGGTAGCTCAGGAGGGCGCGCGGTGGGGAGGGGTATTTTTTCCGAAAAAAGCTCTAGGATTGGTAAAGTGGACTTAAATGTAATTATTTTAAATGAAATTATTTTTTAGTGTATTTTTAGAATTCAAACAACTTCTCAATGAATTCAAACAACAACTGCTCCTCTTGAAACTATAGTAGTAATTAAATAACTCATATTGTGTGTATTACAAAGTTAAAATGAAACACATTGTAAATTTTTCTACAAGTTTAATTTATCCTTTAATTTTTTTTCTAAAATATATTCCATGTACCTACATTGTTACTTTATAAAAAAATGATCAAGGGTGTTATGCTGAGTGTTATTGATATAATAAAATGAATAATTTGTATTCTTTCACTGTATAATTTTGTCGATAAAATCAGTAAAATTACTATACAAAATTTACTGATAGTACTGATAGAGAAATAAAACATAATATACTGATAATATTGTCAACTGAAGGTGCACAGGTAGCACATAGGTTTTATAGCAATATTGTTCTCTTTTTTCCATTGCCCCAACTTCTGGCAATCTTTTTCTGCATTATGAGGTTCGAAACTTCACACTTCTACGGACGGAATCGCCACCACCGCACGCGGGTCGGAATTAGGAAAGATATATTTCCCTTCCCAATCTTCGCTGATAATGGTTGATTTCCTAGCAAGAGACGAGACCAACACTAACTACGTAACAGCTGACAAATTGTACTTACAGCGTTTTTCTAGTATGTCGCGTGTCGGTTCAATCACCAATTCTCCCGGAACAGATCGATCTATTCTGAAAGTTTGATGTGAACTCATGTGTCTACGGCGGATTCGGATACTCCACGAAAAAGAAATGTCAGTTCTCAGTAGAAAAGACACCGGCACACACGCTTTCCAACTGTCACTGGTCAGATATATTAAATTTTTAAATCCGGGCTAGCGGTTGGCGCAGAATACGTCGGGCGCCAGTTTCGACCAATCAAAATCATTTCGCGGCCGGCAGCCCGGCGGTCACGAAACAAACATTACATGTCCGAGATAATGAAGTTTTCAGATTTTTATTATTCTTATTACCTACTTCTTTTTCGTTTTCTTTTTTTGTCGTACTCTGTCCATCATGCTTATTTTGTGAATTCTTCGTACCCTTAATTAGAACATTAGACGCAGAGATTAGGTAAAAATCGCTTAGTCTGATTACATAGTAAATGACGAAAGAGAACTTTTTTTAAATTAAACATTTTTTAAAAATAAATTCTTGATAAAGTTAATTCTACGCAGAGAAGAAATGATTTATAAATCTCATGGTCGAATAAAGAAACTCTCTCGTGTAATATTTTCCGTAATATTATTTTACTCCGCGGCTCCTCTGAAAATACAATTAAAACGTTTTTTAGATTTATTAGTCTCCGTGCAATTTCCTGTGCGTGATTATGAAAACCGTTCAATTACGCCGCAGTGGGCACATAACGTGTTGTTTTTTTTTTGTTTGGAACAATCGAATTACTAAGTTAACTCGGTTAAAAACATATATTTTTATAACAAATTTTTGATTGTACAATTGTCAATTCTGGAAGTTTTATTTATTTTATACATGTACTAACTGTAACCAGTCAAAAATGATGGAAAATTGGTTCGCATTTTTGCTAAGCACTAATATATTTTTATAGAAACTTTTTGGCGGTCGCAATATGCGAAAAGCGGCCGGTTTGTGCTTGCTGGCTCTGGGTTCAAGCCTCATCTCCGACCGTTTATTTAGCCATGAATTCTAATGAAATTACGGACGTTACTCGAAGTTACGGGGACAGACAAAGAAATTATTCTGTTTATCACGTGAGATCTTATTTTGCTACAAACATTGTATTTTATTCACCTAATTTATACTCCCACTTAATATTACTTGGCTATGTATGTATCACATGTACTTTTAGTCCAATGCTTTCTCCTTTATCCTTTTATTTTGAGCTTTCATCCATGTATTCTACAATACATGGATGGACACGTAATGGTTACTTAGGCGTGATGTCTTTCGCTCTGACTGGTGTTTCAGTTAAAATGGCCGAATGTAGAATTTTTATTTTTACTTTATTGAAAATCTTATTAATCTCAAAGTGTATATTAAAACTGTATCATCTTTTAGAATTCTTGCAAATATTTTCCTCTCTAAAATCACTTTTTAATTCTTTAATACTGCCATCATGCCTATTCATGAACGCTACATGTGTAAAGTGATCACTTAAGCCAGCCGTATGATAGGTCGTAAGCTCTATAAACACCCAACAAAGACTTTTATTCCTACTTTCCCACATAAATAGCTTCGGCTCTCTAAGAATCTATATGTAATCTTAATCAATGAATTTATTTTTAATGAAAACATATTTTACAGTTTTTTTACTTATACATCAAACATACTTTTATAAGTATACATATATGTTTTGTAAAAGTTCCGGGTTCGTATGCCGGTGGCAAAAATATATTTTTTTCGATTTGAAGATTTCTTCCCGTAATTGATTAATTTATTTTGTGATAAATCAAAAAAATAGTGGCGGCATCGGACAGCCCAGGAAAAGTTCCCTCAGAGCTCGATTATTATTCCCGGACCACCCTCTTCCCCTACCGTAGCGCCCTCACTTGACATTCTCCCCCTCCCGACAACTTTTCGTCATACTTTAAACGCCGTTTTGTAATTTCAAAATAAAACTTTATAAATCGGGATTAAAACTCGCAAAGCCGCTTGCATCTCCCGCGCGCTATGGACAAGAACTCGTCTTAGAAAGATTCACTGTGCTTATGTTCTGTTTGCATAGTCCACTTGGCTCTGATGTACACTTGCGTCGTAAGTGGCCCCAAACACACACCAAACTGGCGGCTTTGGTTCCTTTACATTCTTTTATTTCATTTTGTCAAGTAAATTACGTACTCTTTTGGAATTGGGAAACTTTTAATGAAACCGACGGAACTTTATAATGAACAGTTGACCGGGGCTTAACATTCTTCCTTCGTGGAAACTTTCCCAGGAGGCCAGGAGTATGGAGGAGTCTACTGAGACGGAAGACGGATTTTATTACCGGTCTTGGTGGGCGAGAATGTATGACATCAGGAATTAGGTCCTTTTAAGGCTTTTTGCTCGCTGGATTTACGATATTGGGTTGCTGCATAATAGGATGTACTAATCGTGTGAAAAAGTCCTACCTAAAAAGCATGGAATTGAGAAAATAGCTTCTGTAATAATAATTTTAATTTTCAAAAACCAAATAAGTCGATATTTAATTCATTATTGCATAATTTTTGTATAGGGCTCATTATAGGGAATTTTTTTTGCAGTTGTTAAAAATAATTATTAGAAAATAAAACTTTGTTTATGAAGATATGACGTATTTAACAAATTAGACTCTTTCTATGTAATGTCTAAATGTACCAATAACAGTACTCATTTTGACCTGCAGATTATACCATTTACTCGCCACACACGGTGATTATATACCCAAAATTATATTTGAGTATTAATGACACGACCTATTTATTGGATATTAATAACAGTTTTTTATATTTTATTTCAATTTAAAGTTCTCCGCTTCTAAAAAAAAAACAACCTTTATGTGAGTTGAATGTATTCTATCAAAAATGACTGACATTATTAAATTACAGCTATTTATACTTTATGACTTAGAATTATATATCCTTTAAAATTTTTATATAAATGTTTGCATATTTGTTTGTTTAATTGATTATTTTCTGTTTTAAATTTTCTCACGTATAAAATAGCCTTTTCTTTTTTGGATTAAAAAAGTATTTAATTATTTATTTAATTTAAGTATTTAAGAATGATTAAACAGATTGTGAACGTTTTTTTTATTTAATTAAACGGTGACGGCCGTCATTTGTGTTAGAAAAATATTCAATTTACGTAAAACTACAGCACTTTTTGTATCTTAGTTAGCTGTCTAATACATAACTCACTTTTAGCGTTTTGTGGGTTGGATGCTTTCTGAATAACTACGTCCAATAAACCTCCGTTTTCATGCGACCATTTTTTTAAATTAGATATTCAATTAATTTTTTTATCATAATTTTATTTTATTAACATTATCATAATATATATATATTCTTTTCTTTTAGATTCATGTATTCTTGTGTTTGTTTATTTATTTATATTTTATTAATATTTCATAACTCTTGAGGGAAAATAACTGCTACAGATCAGATTTTTCCTAGTGTGGAGTTATTAGTAACATATTCTTACCTATTTCTTGATAGGTTTGGTATATTCGAAAACCATTCATATCTATGCCACTTTCTGCTAGCTCTCTTTTGACCTACTGTTAGCTAAGTATCTCGCTCACTGCAGCCTACGTGCTTTCATTTTCCTCTGGATATCTAGGGTGGTATGCCGTTCCCGAAATTCCAGGTTCTTCAATAGAATTGAGCCATAAACTTTATTGAATTTTAATTTTGAATCAACTAAAAATTTCGATTGGTATCAAAAGTTTTAATTTGTTTCCTTGGAAAGACCTTCCAAAATCAGAAGGTACCCCGATAACCCATAAATCACAAAAATATTTAATAACGTTAACATCATATTACGTTTCTGATAAAATAAATCACTTGACATCTATTGATGTTTTGTTTCACAAAGTCACTGGACACGAATTTAACATGAGCATTAATTATGTAATTCGCACTTATCTTGCACTCGTCAATTGAGAACATTCCACTTTTCTCTATAAATACTGATGCACGCTGTTTGTATCGCATCTAGAAATTTCGCACGCAGGTACTCTTTTACGTGTTTGTCTTTTCGCCCGGTTTTGCTCGCTTTCTGCGGTATGCGCTTCTGTGGAAATGCAGCCGTCAAAAAACCTGTTATACAGTAAGGGCGCCGCTTATTTATATAGAAACCTAAATATAATTAACAATTCAGGTGTTTAAACGTATAAAGATTGTACAGCGTTTTATATTGAAAAAAACGGTCGAAATTTCAATGTAAGAGTTAAAAAACATTTAAGATGTCTGAATAATCATGGTTTTTCTGAATTTTCATATCATTTATTAGAAAATGTTCACGGTTTTGATAAAAATTTAGGACTTTCTATTTTACACATAAATAATTTTGGCCTGAAATTGAATAATTTAGAATCATCATAGTAAACAAAATATTTTTAATAATCAATTGAATTTGACTAGCCCAATTTTTTCCAATAATTGCGAGTTATCAAAAACTTCAGTAATAATATTTTTTTATATAAATTTTCAAATAATTTAGAAAAACAAAAAACAAAAGACATTATTCATTTTGATATTTTGACATACATATAACTCCCTGACGATGGAAAGGTATTTCCGAAACATATAGATGAAATACTTATATAAAAGTAGATATATAAAAATAAAATAATCAAATTTTATTTTAAATGTCAATCTACAATGTTGCTCAATCAATTGAAAAAAATATACAGAAACCGTTATTTCGCAATTGTAAAAATTCTGTTTATTCCCTTTATTTCGAGCATCTCGTGACAATATTATAAGTGTTACACAAAAATAATAATATAAAACTAGAAAAATAACAAAAATGGATTTTGAAAATAAGTTCTCACTTGTCATAATTATTTTTGCTAAAGCAACACTTTACGGTATATATATTATTGTATCCCAAAAGGTAATTAGTTAATTAGTTGGAGTGATTCGGGTATCCAAATTCCTACGTTACCGTATCACGTGTCCAGTGGAACAGCTGATGCCGGGAGAGACCGATGCTTCAGGCTTTATTGCCCCCCCACCCCTCCCCTCCCACTTCTCTCAATCTATCTGTCAGGCCACCTCCTCAACCACCATAAATAAAGATAGGGATATCTATAAGGTTTATTTATTTATTTTATCTAAATGTTATAATTTCGTTGTCTATCTGTCCGTACGTCCACGTCACTTCGATTAACATCCAAAACTTATTAATAGTAAAAAATTTTCGAAAAAAATTTTTTTCTCCAAAAATTTTTTTTTCAGTAGTTTGTCCTAAAGTAAATTCATTAATAATGTTTTGTGTTCCTGCTAGGTCTACCAGACAAAACATAACTTTTCATTGTCAGTCTGGAAATTTAATTTATTTTATATTAGATTGACCGATAAATACATAGATTACACTGGCATGGTACGAAATATCCGCATGTCAGATTTATTTTCAGATGATTCACATTATTATAAATTTTCATTGAATGACTTTTTTCTTCCAATGATTTACATTGCATTTTCAATTGATATTTTTGACTAGATTTGAAGGCTTTTTGTGTTGGAATTTTTCTTTTTCCTTTATTTAGTCTCTCAATGTTCTGCGTAATGTTTACTGGGATCCGTTATATTGTTTTGTCTTTACTACAAAATTGATTTTATTTCCAAAACGTACTGTGTACTTATTGTATTTTTTATATAATGTATACTTTTGCACTGTTTCATTGTATAATATATATGTATATATATTCTGTTGACGAATATTTTCTTTCTTTTTTCTGTTAATTTATTATTTATTTTTATTGTGTACTTTCTTATGCTTTATGGCCGAATATTTTAACAAAATATAAAAAAATGAATATTCAGTTATAAAAATTAACTATGAGAATGTACAGCAGATGTTGAACATAAAATACATGTGGGATGGATGAAATTTAGATCTGTAGCAGGAATCTTCCATGACCTGAAAATACCTACAAAACTTAAAAGAAAGATACACCAGACCATTTTTAGACACGCAATATATTGCACTCTGACATTAAATGGTTAAAAGTGAAAGATTCATTTAAACAGAAGTTAACCTTCGTAAGGTCCTCGGGTCAATTTTGGCCCATTTTGGGATGAATGAGCAATTTTCTCGAAAAATAACGGTTTTTGAATATTGATATTTTATGACTTTTATTTAATCGCTGTCTTAAGCTTATTTTCAAATTAATCTTTTTTTTAAACTTATATTATTGTGAGTACGAACTTTTTTACTCTAACGGCCTTCGGGTCAAGTTTGACCCACGTGTAATAACAAGTTAATTTTTAACGCACAAAACGTCTTGTCTGGTTATCGTTCATTATAATTGAGGTAATTAGTTCCGATTTTTATATATTATCATGTTCGTGTCTTTTGTAATTCTACCTACATTGCCAGCGATACAAAAACAACAGTACGATAATCTGTCATTGATTATATTATTCTCTCAGTCTAACAACGCATTCTTAAGTTCACGGTTCTAAAACTAATTTGGGCCTCTAAAAATGAGAGACAGCCCCTATGAAGGTTAACAAAGTGGTTACTAAATGTAGGTAGACTTCAAAACGAAAGAAATGTGTCAAATGTGACAGCTTAGATTGCATTGTAAATCGTTTTTGTGACTATTGTAATTCAAATACCTTCTCTAAATATGATTTGATTTTTTTTCTCTATGTGATGTGAATTATATAATTTGTTTTTATCTCTATCTGAAATAAATTTGTTATGTGCACTTTATAATTATTACACACTTATTATACACTAATTAATAATTAAATTTCAAAAATAGTACAGGCAGTTGCTTTAGAACAGACTAGTCTAGTTAAGCAACTACCTTTACCTTTTATATGTAATAAATAATTTAGAATAAATAAAAATAAATAAAAAAAAGTATGGCTCCGAATGCTGGACTATGTACTAGGTACTCTTACAGTACGCAACTTGAAACAGCAGAAATGCGAGTGCTAAGATAGTTGGCAGGAGTAATATTAAAAGATTAAGAGTAATTCGTGGTAACCTGGGTGTCATGGACATAAACAGTAAGCTGGAGAAACGACAATAATTGAGATGGTACGAGGACATAAGATGGAGACCACAGGGTAAAGCAGGCAATGTCTATGGAGCTTCATTGATAGTCATCCAAAGGAAGACCATAGAACTCCTGAATGACACAATGCTCCAAAATCCTATGGAGGAATGGTCTGGATGAAAGTGATACCCAGGACCAAAGAAGATACAGCCTGAGATATACAGTATATACTTTTTTTGCTGTTTTGCTTGCTTGTTTAATTCTATATGTAATTATTTCTAATTATATGTAGCCCGGGTAATGGTGAGTGAATGTAATAATTAGTTTTTATATTTTTATATAAAATATCTCTTGAACCCTTTGATGTAGGAAACCTGAGACCTACTTTGGCAAGAAGAACAGGGTTATCGATTTGGGAGTTCGCAAATTTGTTAAGAAATATCAAATATCTTTCATTAGAATCTTTATGTATGATGAGCTTTGAAAATTATTATATTTTATGAACAACTTGTATGCTTTTATTATATTAACTATTTTATTAGATAGCGTCGACAGATGGCTCATTTTTAACGAGATGAGTAGAGAAGAAAATAGGTGAAGTGATAACTTGTAGTTTTATACGAGCGAGTATAATTGGATTAACATTACAAGCTTGATACGGCTGCACTGCGGGTAGTGCCGGTACAAATGATCACTTTATTTAATGCGAGAATACAACCCTTAAATTGCGAGAATTAGCAGAGTCCCCGGGGAAGGGTTTCCCCCACTATTCATATTCCTGGAACCTTTCCCGAGTATTCCGCAATAAAGGAAACAGGGAACCAACGGAATCGCATCAATAAAAGATTACAACTTGAGTTGAGCCATTGTTCGGCTCCGAACTTCCCCCCCCACTATTGATTGATCAGCCCAGATAGCTAACACAGGTACAAATTGTTCCGTCTGACCCTCAATTTAGCCTTTCAAGGAATCATAATCAAGAATTCAATCCGAGGGTGGGAGGGTTTCAAAAACGTAAGAATTTTCTATACCAAGTTCTTTATCTATATATGTTCAAGAACACATTCATATTTGTGAAGTTGTAATTTTTCAGAACAAAGTTCTGTGAAATTTTTAAAACCAAATTAATTAATCAATCAGAAAGACTTACAGAAAAATCTAATTCACGAAAAAATATTAGGCTACTACTGGGATTTGAACCCAGGTCACCTCCTTTCCGGGGCCGGTGCTCTGACCACTAAGCTATAGTAGCCCTCTATGTTTCCGTGAATATATCGAACTTATATGTGATTCTCATTTTTTAATAATTGATTAATTTTTATTTTTGTCCATAGAGCAATCCTCTTTTTTGATTAGGTAGTTCAAATTACTTTGCAATGCTACCGCTAGATGGACGCCAGAATTAACCGATTAATTCATTTTATTTGGAGATATATTTGTACAACAGATATTATATATATTCAAGGACACATTCATATTTGTGAAGTTGTAATTTTTCAGAACAAAGTTGTGTGAAATTTTTAAAACCAAATTAATTAATCAATTAGAAAGACATACAGAAAAATCTAATTCACGAAAAAATATTACTGTGTTTTTATGAAAAAAAGCTGCCGGAATTTTTGTCAAGCTTTTTATTATGGATAATTATGTAAAAATAGCATTCAAATGACATGACGGGTATAAAAGCAACAGCAGAAATATCAAAAAATAAAAATAAAAAATGTTTTGAATGCAGTCACTGAGGAATACTAATTTAGGATGTACTGAATTCGAGATTTTATAAGAAATATAGCTGTTTTCTTTTCCAAATCCTGTTACTAAATCACTTTTAAAAGCAAAAACAGCAATATCTTCGCAGTGTAAAATATAAAGACAGAAATATCCACTACAACCAATCAACACCCAAGGATGTGTCACGTAGCAAAATGGCCGCTTCATAGTAAAGTGAGAGTTGATATCAATTGACAAGATCCAAGTATGTTGATAGCAAAAGCAGCAATTTCCACTATTTGATAGCAATCATAGCAATATCCATATTTAAAAGTTAGTTAGAAGTGTTTCAAACAATATCGCTGGGAGAAATGTGTTCAGTACCTAGGAACTGCTTTGAAGAAGATTAGAGTGTGTATGAATAATTGAGTACGTATAAATAAGTGTTTTTCTGCCGAATTCTGAAACAAGCAATATACCTATTTCTATATCCGTATTGCTATTTCTATATCTACGACATTGTAATGCCGCCAATTTGGACGTTTTAAGTTTGGCAGGTTTCAAATTAATAAATTCAATCAATCAGAAAGCTCTCAAACGTAAACAAACGTTAAGTTATTCAATCGACAAAAGTATCCACTTTTCAATACGGAAAATAAAATATAGTAAATATTCTAAAAAAAAATATTTGAATACAAATCACCACATTTGCATTTCATTAAATATGTAACGCGTAATAAATGTTGAAAATTGTAAAATAAATATTATTTAATTGCTTCAATATCTTCAATTGCTTCAACTTTTGCAAGTTTAAGCTAAGAAAAGTAAACATATTAAAGATGAAAAAAAATACTAAGCTTTAAATGGTATCAAACGTCAGACGTTTGCCAGTTACCGGCACAAAAAAAAATATTTTGCCGTTTTCTATGAAAATAAAAATACGAATTTTGATAATTATTCCTCGAATGAAATATTTTAAAAAATATTAATTTTCGTGTTAACGATTCATTTTCGTTAGTTTGGATGTTTCTTATTATAATTTTTTCTTATTTCGATCTCTTTCAATCTTTCTAATGTACTCTAATATGTTTTTTTAACTGGTAACAATTAAAATTTGGAGACAGTTGCAACGTTTTTAGCGTAATTATAATAAAATACAATTATATAAAATATTTTTTTAATTTAATTAAATGAGAAAATATAGTATGCTTACGAAGCGGACGATATTTGGATGGATTTAAAATCAGCGCTCCTAGTGAGAAGTGAATTCGTTAAGTGGAAAAATTAAATGGTATTTTTGAATTTTAAATCTGCATTTTTGAGAAAAATACAAAAAATTTCTCATTTCTCTAGAATCTTTAAAACCTACATTTTATTAGAAATAATTTTTAAAAACAATTGCCTCCTCATTTTTCCTTTTATGTACCTACGTGGATTAAAAATGTATAAATCTTATATTATATATTCATGAATATATATTTATATATTCAAGAAACGCCTTTTTCCATATTTATTAGTGACGTCACTGCCTGTATTATGAACATCGATCAAGCAATATCGGCAAGACAATATAAAATAAGGCAAACAAGAAGTGCCTTCTAGCGATTACAGTTGGAACAAAATTCACTAAGTTTCAAGGGGCGCTTGGCTGAGTTTCTTTCGCAAACAAAAAATATATTACCTTTAAAGATTCAAATTTATGTAACCGAAAGGATGTTAATATATAAATGTTTTAGAAGGTTGCACTTAATGTAATTATTTTTTTCCTCAAATTTTTCATATTCACTTAGTGGCATCATTTTATAAATAAAAAAATAAAAATATAAGAAATTAAATAATTAACACGTTGTTTTAACCCTCTTAAATTTTGTTGTAAAAATACAACGTATTTTGGAAACGATGCTCCCTTCTTCAGTACAATGGATGTGCTAAAATTAATGTTGAAGTATATACCGATTAGTTATGGTGGGAGGAGTAAGAAGGGGAGTTGTTACAAAATGATGTAGTTACATAATTATAATGGAAATAGTTTACTAGCTGTATCATTAAAAAGTAAAGGTTGTTATTACGGTCGTTAGACATATTTAACTGTTAACAGTTTCGGACCTCCGACGAAATTCGCCAAAAATCGTATAACTCTTGAAAAACCGTAAATTTTGTGAAATTTATGTATATATTAGGTCCTTACATATGAAATTGACGTTTAGTATGGGAGGAACATAAAGTCGATTTTTTTTTATTATAATATATTTATTTAATCAAAGTATGTACCATTGCTATCTATGCACTTTTGCCATCTCATAGGTAGTTCATCGATCCCTTTACTAAAAAAACCATTCGGAAGGGAATCAATAAAATCTTTGAAGGCGGTTTGGACTGCCCCATCGGAGTTGAATTTTTTCCTTTGCAAGAAGTTATCCAAATTTCGAAAAAAATGGTAATCTGTTGGGGCAAGGTCCGGAGAGTACGGTGGATGTCTTAGACATTCCAATTGAAGCTCCTCTAATTTGGTAGCCGTCTGTTGTGCAGTGTGTGGTCTAGCGTCTTCATGAAGCAGCAGTGGCCTAGAGCGATTAACCAGCCTCGGTTGTTTAGCAGCTAGCTTTTCCATCATGGTTTGCAGTTGCTGACAATAGACATCTGCCGTAATCGTCTGGCCAGATGTAAGAAAGCTGTAGTGAACGACACCAGCACTAGTCCACCAAACGCTCACAAGTAACTCGCGTTTGTTGATTTGCTTCACTCAATTCGTGAGGTACCCACCTTTCAAGCTTTTTCACCTTACCAATTTGCTTCAAGTGGAGTAAAACAGTTTTATCACTAACACCGCAGCCTGTAGCTAACTCGGATGTGGTTTGCGATGGATTCCGCTTCCACAATAGCCTTCAATTCTTCATTATCAACTTTGGTCTCCGGCCGTCCACGGGCTTGTTCTGCAGGTCGAAATTTCCAGAACGAAAACGTTGGGTTGGAACCAAAAACGCACTGTGTTTTCTTTTGCGGCACCGTCGCCATACACATCATTAATCCTTCGAGCCGTTTCTGCAGCACTGGTGCCAGGGTGGAACTCGTACTCGTAAATAACGCGATATTTCAAGTTTTTCATTTTGTAAACTGAGTCTCGCAAAGAAAAAAACAATTGAGGAAAAAACAAATGAATTATAATTTTCAAAACACAAATACATGAGTAAATAGCTGTAAAAATTTGGATTTGGAATTCCTAACCAAAGAGAAGATATTTGAGATCAAATTTGCCAGTACGGTAAAACGTCAATTTCATATGTAAGGACCTAATATTTAAAGAAATCACTTTGAAAACGCAATATTTATTATTTTAGTGCAAAGATTCCGGCATTTTTGACATATTTGCTGTTTCACTTGCAAAAAAACGTGTTTTTTCCATGGATGGATGGCCATAATCTAAAATGTTTAGTTAAACTTGAATTTATGGAACGCTTCTTCAATCTTCACACGAGTTTAACTTTTGATTCCGCCTTTTTCGGCTCAAACAATCAATGCACAGTTACTAGAAATATAATTGTCAATAAATACGTGAAACGATAAGATAAGTCACTTATAACATCTTACAAAGAAAACTAAACATTTTAATAACACAAACACGGTGATTAGAAAAAAATCGAATTAAAGACAAATTTAAAAACATTAAAAACAATTTAAAACGCGTTTAGGTATGAGTATTAGCGCAAATACCGCAAACTAAACTAAACTAAACTGAAGAAAGAAGAAAGCATACATAGGATTCCCCAATTTTAGGGTTCGCGACACAATATGTATAGAAAAGGGGCATTCCATAAGGAACCGTGAAGTGATTGCAAAATACTCCAAGAATCATAAAACTCATGTGAAAATGTATGTTTTTCATATTTATAGAAATCATTTTGAAAACGCAATGTATATTATGCTAATAAAAAGATCGCGACATTTCGAAGTACCCGATATTGGCATATTTGTTGTTCTCACTTGCGAAAAAACTCGAAATTATTTTCAATTTCGTTAAATTAAAAAAAATATCGAATTATGTGAACTAAAAACTATTTCGCATTACGAATAACCGGGGTTTTCAAATTATCCAGGTTAATTTACTATCAAATTCACATTTTGGTACTCAACAAGTTTTAAAAATTTCGAATTATGGCGAATTTCGAGTTATCGGAGTTCGAATTAACGGGGTTTAACTGTATATTATTCACGAAAAATATGTGAAATCTTATATCTTATTAAAAATACGCTTAGTCTAGAGCTAGTCTAGAAATTATTATGTAATTATTGTTTCCTTCTGTGCAGGTACTGCTTACTGTTACACATTTTTAATTCTATTATATATTGTGCCTGTCAACCATTTCACTATCTTTACTTTTATCTTTCTGTAAATCTATAGTTTATTCATTATTCACTTTTAATAGCGTTGTGGTCGTGTATTACTTAAATAGATGATAATTTATGCAGAAATCTACCTTACATGTAGATTTCTGCATACATTATCAGACAAAAGTGTTGTGACAACAATGTAATAATATCAATAATAATATAACATTTATCTGAAGGGGTAGGCAGATTCTTCTCTCCGAACACAAAACTCTCGCCTCATCCACATTCATACATCTTCGCATACAAATTCGACGATTGTTGAGGCTGCCAACAGCACCATTCTTCATTATCTGGTTAATCTGCTCATTCCACGTCTTCTGCGATCGTCCTATCATTCTGGTGTCGTTGACACTGTTTTCATTCTATTAACTATCCTATCCACTAAATACCTACTATAACAAAGAGATCCCAATTAGCTTAAAAAGAAAAGCACTTGAATCGTGCATACTGCCAATAATAACATATGGAGTGGAGACAATGATCCATGGAGAGATCCATGCTTGGCGTAAGCCTAAGAGATTAGAAATGATGCTACAAGACGGACTCCAAGAGTTCTGAAATGGAGACCGTTGGAAAATAAAAGAGGCATCGGAAGACTTCAAAATAGATGTGCAGACGATATAGCCGCTGTGGGGAGGGGAATAAATGGCTACATATATATATATATATACATATATATATATATATATATATATATATATGTAAATATTAAGATTTTCGCGGGTAAAAGATGAAGGATTATTTTCTAGGATAACCCGCGTATTGTAGTCTTGAGAAAGACTATTATATTATACCCAACGTTTCGGACAGATAGCACTGGCCATTTTCAAAGGGATTTTGCGCCTTGTATTTCGAGTTCTGTTTTGAATTGATGGCAAGCACACCCGTTCACTCCAAAATCCCTTTGAAAATGGCCAGTGCTATCTGTCCGAAACGTTGGGTACAATATAACAGTCTTTCTCATACGCGGGTTATCCTAGAAAATAATCCTTCATATATATACATATATGGCAAATAACAAGGAAGGAAGGAAAGGTATGGAAGAAGCCCATATCTAGTAGTGTAGAGATGAAGGCTGAGGAAGAAAAAGAAGAAGAAGAACTATCGTTATATCAACTTTACATTCTTTCCTTACATCTTCATAAATGGATTTGCCAGACATAAGTCTAAGTGATTTCATCCCTACCGCATTCAGTCTGCTTTCTTTCCTCTTCTGCCAGCTCCTGGCTTCACTTTCGTACATCGGTGTTGGTACCAGAATCCAATAATTGCATAATTTTCGTAGCTTTATTTTTCTTTATTTATTTTGTCTAAATAATAATCTAATATTATTAAATCCTTGAAATCCACAACCCTAATCAGAAGCACCCGTAAACTCGGCGCGCTATCTAATTGGATCAAAATAAAAGTGTGCGGAGTTTGGATATGTTTTGCCAATAGTTCTTGAACTTTACTCGAGCTCCTCAGACAATTGTTCGATTAACTTTAAATAGGAACTTTCGGCATATCTCGAAAGAACTCTCTCGGTCCGTACAAGAGAACTTTACTGAATTTACTGAAATACTAAAATTTTTTAATTTATTTCGGAAATGCATCTC
>JADDOH010012690.1:0-61326 GCA_016648135.1 Agrypnia vestita
AATGTATGGTTATATTCTAATAAATGATTTGCAAATTTCGATTCATTATTGCTATTTAAAGGATTTTAATAATTTTTTCAAAATAAAATATAATTACAGTCGTTACATTTAAGTTAATAAATATCTGATTTCTTGTATGGAAGAATATCGACGTCTTTGTTGTTTACAAATAAGATTCTACGCCAATGTTTATTTATATCTTTTGCCCTTGTAAAAAACACATTCTTAATAAATAAATAATATTACTATTAAAATAATGAATAAATAAATAGTCACGCTGTAATCCAAGTAAGAAGTATGTATCCGCAATACATAATTAATAAATCAAAAGAATTTGTATTATACAAACCATTCCTATATATTCCTAAAATTAAGAAAAGCTAATTGACAAAAAAAAGTATAAATTGACAATAGCCTCTGCAGATAATTCTATCCTAGGTTACATGGAGAGAAAAGGGGTTGGAAGGAGAGTGTGGGGGTAGGGAGAGGATGCAGTTCAAAGGGAAGATACAGGAAGGATGTTGGAGATAAATTAGAGGAGGCTGCGCGCGCAAATCACAATGTGACGGCAGAAATGCAACCGGGATCCTTCGATGATGTTATATTTTTAAAGTTCTATATTTATGGACTATCTGGGTGACTGCAATTAATTTTAATGGTAAAAACGATGGCTAAATAACAGAAAAAAACTATCGACAAAAATATGTTTTTAAGTAACGTATGCAGATTTTTTCAAATCGTTTTAACCGTCATTTAAATGAAATTTTAAAAAAAAATTATAGGGAGTGAAAATATCAAAAGAGTATCGCCAGGTTAAAAGTTTAAGTATTTGGTTTGCTTATTACATTTAATTAGCATTAATATTATTTTCAATCTTGAAAAAAACTTGGTTTTTATGTAACTAAGTTATCGATAGTGACAAATTCAAAAAAATTGATAGATGTGGTAGTCTATCATGGGTGGAACTGTGAACGTTACATTGTGTAGAGTGTTCACACACTGTATGAAACTACCAGCTGCATCTGATATAACAATACTCCAATTTTACCAATTTCGAAGTAGCGACATCACAATTTTCGTTGTAAGAATTTTAAAGAAAATGTATAAACCAATAAATTGGAACTTCTCCATCGTTTATATGAAAAAAAAAACTGCTGAATGATACATTCATGCAAAACTTAACCTAGAAACAGTAACTGCGTATAAGGTAATGTGTGTGTTTTAACCTCACAATTTAGGCGTAAGATGTAACCTCAAAATGAATATTCACGATATTAAAATGCGTTTCGCGTTCATTACCATGTAATCTGGGTGCATAATATAAAGATGTATCTAAGCACGTTTCACCTGTCAAACGGTCATGTGTCAAAATTCAATATCGATATGACTTGCCAGGAGTAAAAATAAAATTGATTGAAGAAAATGTGGTATTTCGTTATTTCGTAAGTAGACTGAATGCGGTTGAAATGCGGTCACTAAGACGCTTGTGTGGAAAATCTTTGGTCGATAGAGTGAGGAATGAACAAATTAGAAGTGAATGCAATGCTGGCTGTAGTGTGGTAGATAGAATAAAGAAAGTAGTGCTGAGATGGTTTGGTCATGTGGAACGTATGAACGAGGAAAGGATGGTTAAGAAAATATATGAGGCGAATGTTGAAGGCAACAGGAATAGAGGGCGTCCGCGAAAGACCTGGCACGATCAGGTACTACAAGTATTTGAGGATGGCCCTGTTAAAAGCCGCAACAATCGTAGAACGTGTATGAGAAGATGTATGAATATGGCCGAAGCAAAAGTGGTGTGCCAGGATAGAAGAGTGTGGCGTTCAATCCTCTCTGCCTACCCCTGCAGGGAAACGGCGTGATGGTTAGTTAATGTGTTAGTTAGTTATTTCTAATCAACAAATATCATCTTCGTATTAAATTATATGATATTTATACATATTAAATTATATCTAAATGTATTTTAAAGTGATCTGTAAAACTCTAAAAAATCAATCTTTTTAATGTAGTCCAAAATGTTTTTTTAACTGGCAACAGAAATCATCCAGTTTCTGCGACAGCGACAGCGTATTAATATATAGATTTTTATTCCAGTCTCCATTAATGTGGCACGCAATGTTTATTGGTGAGGCTTCTCGTAGATGGGAGGCAGACGGGTTTACAGGGCGAGGGAAGGGTGTGGGGCGGTGGGGGGGGTGGGGGGATGCCACGGCCAGATAGCCTCCCGCGGAGGCAGATAATTGGCGCGACCTCACAACATTATGATTGTTGAAGTTGGCAACCCTGCAAAAAGTGCGGGAAACTGTGCCTACCAGTTATAAACTTCCAACGGCTGCGTTGGAGGGGGGACTCAAATATGGAAAGCGATAATGGAAATATATATTCATAAGTAAATGTTTTAGTATCTGTAAGCCGACGAGGTTATTAAATGTTCAAATCCTTGTCATGGGACGCACGTTAAAGACGTAGACATGGTTCTCAGTCAGGATTCGATTACATTAATGCAAGTAACACTGTTATTGAGATCCACTGATTATGGTATGATCCATTTGTTAGTAGGATCTCAGAATATATTTGTTATAAAAAAATAAAATAAAATGTACTAAATGTCAGTGAACATTGGTACCTGTGAGCATAGTGGCCAATCCATATTAGCACCCAATGTGTAGTGCAGCGGAATGATTGTTTGATAATTAAAAAACACGGTGTTTACAAAATATATGTCATTCGTCTGAACTAGGTAGGTATAAAACATAAATTTATATATAGGTATTTATTTGACATAAATTTGCATGTTAACCCCGTATAAGAAACCCGGAGTTCTTTAGAATAAGCTAGCACACTAATAATGTCGGTTACTTTTCTCCCATTACAAGGTTGTGTCGCACATATAATTTGTATTGTGCTGACCCTAACATTGATGCTGATATTCTTGCAAATACCTTATCATCGTTCAAAAACTCACTCATACACAACATCCATTTTCTAAACGATGACTTGAACCTATAGATCCATTAAATCAATTATTTATTAAATACTAATCACACTAAATATACAATACACATAAATGTACATGTTAAATATACTTAAATGCAAAAATACATGTTGCTAGAGCGTGCCGAAGACACTTGTAATTGGGGTAATTGGCATTGTCTTCATTTATAATGTTTTATTATTAGAGTATAATTAACGTACCTATTATCCTGTTAGTGTCTATAATAAATACAAAAAAAAATGTATATGGGTATCTGCTTTATAAAAAAAAGTTTCTTCATAAAAATTTCATTTTAAAATCTTTATATTTGTATATTTTTCGCCTTTTTCTGTTTTTTCCTAGCTCCTAGCTCCACAGGTCATTCAGTACTATGATAGATCGCTTATCCCTCTCCAGCCATCTCTGTCTCGAGTTGCGGTCCTCTAGTAGGGATTTACGTTGTGTCTTGCATTATCCGCCCAGCTCATTCTTGGGCATTTCAAGGGCGGCCTTAGGGAGTGTTCTAGAACCTTATTCTGTGCTTGTCCAGTTGTCGAACTTAAGCGATCATTATCTTAACAATATTTTAAAATGCATAGAGGTAAGTCCTGATAATATAATTGCTGGATTTGTCCACTATGGGATTATTATTCAATTGAGATGAATTATAGAAGTCTCACAGACACGAAGCCAGTCTCTTGTACGATGGCCCAGGGCTTTTAACCTGTATGAGGTCACTCTGCACAATGAAACGTTCACCAATTCCATCGTAATAACATCCACACATTATCAAAATTTTGAAAGATTTATATACATTTATGGATGTTTCGAATCTGTGAATCATTTTTAGTTACGAAATCTATGTATATTGTTTCATAAGAAAGAACCACAGATGTCAGCATAGTCCATGTGGTATTTTGGACTTTTTTAATTGTTTATTCTTTTATTAATATGTTCCAGATCGTATTATTATATATTATAACTCTCTGTGATTACCACCATGTATTTTTTTCACCTTTAGTAACTTGGAGTCGTAGGTAAATTTTACATCAGTGCATCGCGTAATACGTGAACGCCCTATTTCAAAATTTAAAAAAATAACCCATAAAAACCTAGTTTTTATTATACTCCCTTTCTAATTGAGTCAGGTTTCATGCCTACTGCACGCGTCGGGTTCAAAACTCATTTGTATCGATTCCAATTTGAGAAAACCGTTAAAATTTTTAAAAATCCAAAATTACACTATAATTATTTAAAAATTTGAAACTAAAATTTGTTAGATCATTTTTATCGTCGCCACGAGTCTGCCTGCAGAGTTTCAGCTCGATTGGATCACGCGAAAAGGGTTAAAAATCGATCTAAAGTTTTTCCGGCAGACAAACCGCAGACGCTACGAGTTAAAAGAAAGGGAGTAAAAATGAAGTGTCGTGCGTTAGCAACAAAAAACTGTTGCGCATGCACGAAACTTCTTTCGAAAGGTACCTAACTTCGAAATTCAATTCGATTGGTGATTGATACAAAATTCTCCGCTCGATGATAAATTTTAACAGGACATTACGTCACAAAAATGAAAATAAAAACATATTATTAATATTTAAAGCATTAAATTTGTGATTAGACATTATAACAGAGTGTTAGTTAAATTAGTATAAACCACTACCAGATTTTAGGTCTACCGGTTTCGAGACGTACCCGTCTCTTCGTCAGGGCCAACACTACACTACTATGTTCACAACACTATGCACCACAACCATAGTACTGTTAACCGTTCACCAATATTTATCGCATGCGTGTTAATCTTGTCAAAGACAAGCATGCACTGCAAGGTTAACACGGTTTTTATGTGGTGACCTATTTTACAACTAAAGTCGACGAAAAAATGGCCAAGCGACGCGTTTTTTATACACAAATTGATAAAATATGACTAAAAGTTACTAAAAATCTACGCGTGCGAAGCCGCTCGGGCACACCTATTTGTAAGTAGGGTGATGAAAGCCAACGTCCTTTGACATGATGAAGAGAAGAAACTTTGATAATTTAGTAAATAACTCAGTTCTCAAATGGTTAGATATATAAAGGAATAAAAAATTTTAAAACATTTCTGATAAATAATATCTCTCAGCGACTAGGTAAATTCAATAGCAACTCGATCAACGACGACATCTCTTGGGATATTTTAATACCCAGATTATTTGATCGAAGCTCGCCCTAACAATATCAGGTGATTTTAATAGCAATAATAATATCAGAGACCCTTTCCTATTATAACCTAACTTCTGCCCCAAGGGCGGCTCGTCACATTTTAATATTTATATTTTATTTAATTTAGCACAAAAACAGGCATGGAATGCGCGCGATGTGGTATAAAGTAAGCATTGTCATGAAATATTTCTATTCGATTACAGAATTTATGCCGTTTGTGTAATCTTAGTCGGACTAGGCTGATGCAATGTAAGGAAATTAAATCATTATCACTATTTAATTCCTCGTACAAGGAACACTTCATACGTTCGTAGTATTTTAGAGATTTATATATATATACATATACATTTAAAAATATAAAATAATGGATATTACATTATGCCAATTACAAATTTTCCACTGAATATAGTAATTTATTAGAACAAGTTTTCCGCGAAGTTCCCGAAAAATAACCTTTTCATAATGCATATATATATATTATATATATATATATAATATATATATATAATAATGAAGGATTATTTTCTAGGATAACCCGCGTATTGTAGTCTTGAGAAAGACTGTTATATTGTACCCAGCGTTTCGGACAGATAGCACTGGCCATTTTCAAAGGGATTTTTTGCGCCTTGTTTTTGTAAGCCAGGACAGCTGTTTTCTTCTGACTTTTCTGCGGCCTTCAATCTTCTCTTCGAAAATCAACTGACGTAGGGTATATTTTTACTTTCTCATTATATGACCGAACTACGATTACCTCTACAAAATAGTCAAAACAAACTAGACACCCCCTCAATATTATACATTAAAATCCCTGTCCGATCAATGAGGTCTCCAAGCCTTTTCACACTAAATTTTACAATACCAATCTAGGCTATTTATCTCCTCTACTTAGAATGATCAATCACTACAATTATATCGTCCTGAGACGGCAAACTTGATATATTGTTTATGACTCAGTTCAAAAGTGAAATATTGATAAATTTGGTTGACGGTCCCTCAAGCTCCCTTACATGCTCGACATAGACACACGATGTTGACCTTGGAACCCGTGCACTCGCCGTAATTTGAGATACCTAGTCTTTATATTATTCTTAATATAATTTACAATTTATTTTTATCATTGTGTATTAGACTAAAGATTACATTTATTGATTTGCGATATATATTTATGTAAAATAATTGTATGTAAAATAAAAAAAATATTGAACTACTTATTGATTTGCGCTATTTTTTTCTGAATATTATTTACAATTCATTCTATCACTAAAACATTATTTTTTTCTATTTATCATAAAAAGTGTATTGTCTAAAAACTTATTAACCTGCAACTTATTCCGAAAATTGTATTTAGTGATTTGCGCTAGTCGGAATATTATTTTCAATTTATTTTATTATTTATTATTTTTCATTATTAATTATTAGTTAACCGTAAAAAGTGTATTGTGTAACTATATCATATTCAATTAATTATTAATTAATCGTAAAAAGCGTATTACGTAACTATATCATATTCAAATGTTCACAAAATATACATACTTTGTACTTTAATGTCACTATAGGACCATCTATTAGGGTTATGTTAATGGTCTGCTTGTTAAAAAATAAAAATAAAATAAAAATGTTTTAATTTTATTTAGTAAGGATTTTGAAATCAAACTAATTTTGAAAACGGAATTAGGTACCCAAGCCATTATATTCTGGGATGTACAACGAAATTATTATTATTAGGGGACTTTTAGTCGAAGAAGGTTTTTGATTAATTTTTTTAAAGTTATATGAAATTTTTTTTACTGTAAAAGGCTTTTTAAATAAATAATTATTCTAAAAGCCACCACACGCTTACCTCCTTCGGTAAAGTTATAGTCCGATTTATTTTTAAACGTGCTTCAATGATTTTAAATACAAGTTAGCGTTACAATTAATGTAAATGTTTCAAAATAGGTGTTTTTTTTCTTTACTTTTTAATACACGTTAAAATAGAGCAGATATGTTGTTCCACCGCCCGCCCCTGTGTTGAGCGCCCCCCGGCGAGCCCGGTCTGCGGCTGACGGGCTCCAACAAAAGATGTCGCATTACTGCCATCTATTAGCGAGTTTACGTAATAATTAGTAGGTAGACTCGGCGACGTCACAGCCACTCACCCGTCTCGTCTTTTGTACTTTGCCATGTCTTTTGTACAAATTTAATAAAAAACCTTCTTACATCATTATCTAACGGGGTTAAACTTGCAAAAATGATTACTTGTCATGAATGTCTAACAATCAAATAAAAAACGTCTGCATTTTCAAAAAAAGTCCAAGAAACTATCTACCCACTTGTCATGTTTAATCGATTTTCGGCCTAAAACGGTTCCGTATTCAAAAGTTTCGAAACTATACAACTTTGACAGCCGCATTGAATGTCGAATGAAAACGAATATTCGACAATTACGTCGTTTTTGCAGTAATTTTTTTTTCTGCACCAAGCACTCAATCTCTCCTCTCTTTCTGTGGTATTCTTGTCTTGTTCTTCTTTGTGCCGGGTTTCTTCCAATAAAGGATCTTGTTGTAGACTCGTAATTTATTGGCGGTAACAAAACATTTACAGATATACGGTGATAACAGTGAGCAATAGCGATCGGTCTCGATATAATGCAAAAAAACCCTTTCACTCGCGCTGCTCGTCCTTATATCCATTTACCCTCTCTGTCATGCTCTGTCCCTTTCGCGCATCGCGACATACGTTCCGCAGATCCATTACACTTCCATTTTTTGGTAGTTGTTATAGCGCGCATCTACGATTACCTGGTCTATGTAGCTTGATCTCGGACGGCCTGTACGATTATATCTATATATTAATTACTCCAACCAATGTCGTTTCTGCATTTGGATAATTTCTGTTGCCAGTTTAAAAAAAAACATTTTAGAGTACATTAAAAAGATTGAAAAATATAGGAATACGAACAAACTGATATCAAAAAACATCCAAATCCAAATTATCGAAAATTAAAATATCGCAATTTATAGATTTTTTTAAATATTTTCGTGGAATCCGTGTATTTAAAACAGCCAACGTAATTGCAGTCAACGAATTTTTGTGCTGGTCATACCACAGAATGACGCTTTATGACATTGACAGTAAGTATACGTTTACGCTTTTCTTTTTATTGTTTTTGCATTAATCTTGCTTCAATAAACGTTCAAAACATTTATTTATTAAACATTTATTACGCTTTATATTTTATTTAAACTGCAAAGTGAACTTAACCTTAGATTAACGTCATAACGTCTCTCATATAACCTCAAAAGACTCACAGCGCGTGGCGCGAATGTCATTTTACGTGTCATTTTCTCCGTATTTATACATAAATATTATTATTTTTCAGAATTCCGATGGAATACTCAACATCACAAAGCGGCAATTTGATAATGCGAAATATGAAAGAAGAAATGCCAGACGTAGACTGTCAAACATAACAGAAGAGGAATGTGAAAGAAGGAATGCTGACCAGCGGGAACGTAAAAATGCTAGGCAAAGAGTGTATGCTGAAGGAAGAAATGCGAAATCTTATTTTAAATGTGCAGTACAACTGTGCTAATGCATTTGCATCTTTCGGAGTGCAAATAAGTGACATACCAGGTGTAGGCCCGTATTGTTTAAAAATTTCAGGTGAAGTATATCATAGAACGTCTAGAAGTTTGCAGAGTGATGGAGAGGTGCCGGCATATGCGCAACTATATGTTTACGATGCGGATGAAGCAGTCAGGGTACGTATGAGCCATCCGTCTAACCTTAGATGTCAACAAAATATAATGGAAACTATTGATAATGTCATCCGTCGTGTAAGTCCATATGCTCTCCAATACAAAAGGTTGAAAGAAGCGGTTGAGGAAGAAGAATCTATAGTTGCAGAGCACGGGGGCCAGATGCGGAATATTCAACTACTCTTTACGCGTTCTTCGTTAGATGACCAAAGAAGGTATAATGCTCCATCTAATAATAATGAAGTCGCCATTGTGTATGTAGCAGATTACGAAGGTAGGTTACCGCCAAACGTAGATTTTGCTGTTCACCCTAAGAATGTAGGAGGTCTCCAGCGTATTAATATGTTATCAAAACATTTAGATCCGATGGTTTTTCCATTGTTATTTCCATCAGGTGAATTTGGTTGGACTCTACAGCCTTAAATAATACAACATTAACTGCATGGTTTAAACTTAACCAACAAGATAATGAGGCATGTAATATTAAGTATCAGGATTTAACTAATTTCTATGTTTTTTCTAGCAATAAGCAGTGGAAGAAGAGGCAATGTGGCGGGGACAAGATTATTGGTCGCATGTCCCCCGTTTCTCCTAGAAATATAGAATTATACCATTTAAGACTTATTCTTTTACAAGTGACTGGGGCTACGTCCTTTGAATCTTTGCGGACTATTAATGGTTGTCTTACTTCCTACATTTCGTGATGCAGTACGAGAATTAGGACTCATCGATGATATTGGAGAATGGCAGCGTTGCATGGCTGAAGCTTCAACGTATATGATGCCCAAAGCTCTTCGTGACCTATTTGTCTTATTAATGATTCATTGCCTCCCACCAGATCCGTTGCAGCTGTGGAACGATTTCAAAGATTTGATGTCAGAAGACTTTAGTCGTCAAAGTGCTACTGCAGAAATTGCACAAAATTGTTCCCTTTTGTATATTCAAAAGGCATTAATAAATGAAAATTCTTCATGCACATCACAGGGTTTGCCGGGACCAGATTACAGCAATACTTATAATGAAGTGGTTGATATTAATTTAGCATTAGAAAGTTCTTTAGGGTCAGAGATGGCTGGAAAACTCAATCGAGAACATTGTGCTTTCGACAGTATATTAAGTAAAAAATTTCAGATGTATCTGAAACAAAAAAATGTTTCTTTATTGACGGTCCTGGTGGCACAGGTAAAACGTTCCTTTATAAGACTATTATACATACTTGAAGAGGAAGATCTAAGAAAGTTTTATCTGTTGCTTGGACAGGAATATCAGCAATTTTATTACCGGGTGGACGTACATGTCACATGGCTTTTAATTTACTTCTTGATTTATAGAATAACACAACATGCAGAGTGACATCCAAGAACCGTGCAATTATAAGTGCAGCTGATGTATCATCTGGGATGAAGCGCCGATGGCGCCAGTTATAGCTTTAGATATAATTGAACGTACTCTGCGCGATATAATGGGTAATAATGATATTTTTGGCAATAAAGTAATCATTTTGGGCGGCGACTAGACAAATTCTACCAGTTTCTCGAAGGGCTTCTCGCGGTCAGTTAGTAGTGAAATCTATTAAAAACAGCCAACATTGGAAAAATTTTACTATTTTCAATTTGAAAACTAATGTTCCCGCTTTAGAAGGTGAAAATTCATTTACACAGTGGCTTTTAGATTTAGGCGATGGAAAGCTGCCTCCTGTGGAAGGAAAGTATGCGTCGTCAGTGCTTATTCCAAATGAAAGTGTAAGTCAAAATGTTGTTCAAAGCATATATAATGAAGTACATTCTATAGCGGATGTTCCCCTAATGAGTAAACGAGCGATACTGTGTCCAAAGAATGAACATGCTCGATTGGTTAACGAAGATGTACTCGGGCGTTTAGAAGGTCCAATCTTTACATTTTATTATGTGGATAGTATTAAAGATGATGGTCGTGAAATGGACTACAAAATGATATATTTTTAAAATACATTTATTTATCAATAATCATTAAACTAAAATGCTATGTAATTTATTAATAAATAAGACGCTGTAATTTTATCGATAAAAATAAATACAAAGAAGAATTCGACAGCTGTTTCATTTTTTGTATGTCACTGACAGCTACCATAGACAGTAAAACCTGATTTTTTCACTGAAATTTTGTCTGTCACTGACAGCTACCATAGACACTAAAACCTGATTTTTTTCTCCTCAATGTTGATGAATTCATTATTTTTAAACCAGCCAAACTTAAAAACTCAGAGTTGACAGCATCACAATATTATACAGTAACTGTCAAGAAACAAAAAAAGAAATATTGCTTACTTCAAAATACGGCCAATTATCAAATTGTATTAACTTTGTAACAGTAAGGAAATCAATTGTGTTTGTTGCAGAGCAAACACAATTGGCCGCGGGACGACCGTCATTGGCCGCGAAGCGGCCACAATAGCAAAAATTGAAATTTTCCAGATACAATTGGCCGCGAAGCGGCTGACGTAGGCATAGGTAAACAATTGTGTTTGCTGCACAGCAAACACAATTGGCCGCGCAGCGGCCATGGCTGGCCGCGGGGCGGCCGTCATTGGCCGCGAAGCGGCCACAATAGCCGCCCGCAGGGCCTAGCAGTAAGCAATCGGCGAAGCCGATTGCTTTCCTGCTAGTACATATATTATTCGAGAAATTATTGCAATTAATGATTTCTCGAATATCACTTTTATTAGTTTTGGGCATAGTGACAAACAAAAACTTTCTTAAAAACATCGACAATAACATGAAATACAGAAATCTGTACACAAAGCCGCTTTTGTAATTTCGATTAGGTTCACAGCCAAGTTAAGTTCGATTAAGTTCACAGCTGTACTGGCCGACACATACATGTCGTTTCAAAATTCTAAACCTTGTCATGTGATTTGTTAATTAAAGTCGAAGTTTTCTTCATACGGTGTTGTAATTTTGTTTGCATAAAGATTCTTGACCTGAGTCTAACCTGGAGGATGCCGACTTGCTAAGGAGAGACGAATCTACACTTCATCTCAATGCTCTCTCTCTGACGCGAGCTGGTGGACGTGGGGTCCAGGGTGTGGTCGCCCTGGCAAAAAGTCCAGAGTAACGGCACCCGTGTCACAATATATATATATATATATATATATATATATTATTATATATATATATCTATATATATATATATATATATATATATAATATTTTGTATGGTCCACGGAGAGGCGGTGATAGCAATGTCGCAATGTAGTTAGGGTACCGCGCTGGCGTTTGCGCGTCCAAAGTCCAGCCGTGTAATTTCGTTTTGTAGGCGTGAATTTGAACAAAATGACAGACAGACAACGAAATAATTATGTTTGTGTGGGATAATTTTTTCAAATTATAAAATTATAAATACTGCACCCAGTGCAGTATAATAAAAATCTAAAAGCTGATGAGAAATGGTCCAGAGAAATGAGGCAGCGGCGCGCCTCCTGACGGGTGCGGGTCAGCTGGGGGGCATAAAGAGCGGATTATTGCCAAATATTCGGATATGCAATTTGTGTCTCGCGTCTGAAAGGGTTGCTCAAATAATTCTTTCCATTTTTTATGAAATAATACTCAATCATTTTCTCAGGAGGGAAATTTACTAATTAATTACTAAATATTTATCAAATTTATCTAAAATTTGCGATATTTCAAATTCACAAAATGTACTTCAGTAATAATACATTTGGATGTTTTAGTAAAAGACCGAGATCAGCTGAAAATATTTCGTTACCTAAATGTAATACATACTAGCACAATTACAATTTAATTAAATAAATAAAAAAAATAACTAAGGCCCTTATCATTTTTTCTGAAACATTTCTTTCCATATTCAATTTTTGTAGACTTCCATTCCTGCTTTTGTTGAATAATAAAACATTAATACTGAGATACTTTTAAGCTCTAAGATTCAAGCCGAAATTCGCAGCAATTGTGTTGCCTAAATATTGTAAACTACAGCCGTTCTAAGAACAATTGTAGGCTTGTAAAAGCCTATAATGGACGTGAAAAAAAATAAAAATAAAAAAGTAGTCAGAGGCGAGACTCCAAAACTTACATATAACAAGTGGATCAAATTTTTTTTAGTATGGGGTAGCAGTTTTACCACAGAATGACATCCCCTCACTTTAGGGTCGTTTAATATAAAGTTTTTTTAACCACTCAAAATAATAAATTGTCACGTGAGTCTAGAAAAATAACTAGATAATTACACATAATCGAAGTCTTAGAACAATAAGTAGATAATTCAAGTCGTAGAACAATAACTAGATAATTACACATAATCGAAGTCTTTCGAACATTCTAGATGAATGTGGATTTGACTAGATTATCCTGGAATATTCGAGAAGCGAAATCATAAATACCCAGTGGCGTCGTGCGAGTGGCAGAGCTATTGTCATATTTATGCGAATACACCGATAAAAGCAAAACGTGCGGCGGTGTGGCTAGCAGTGTGACCAAGCGACAGATATTTGGTACGAGGGGTACTTAAGTGCGAAACGGAGTGGATTTTATCTAGCGATAGACAAAAGTGCAGCGAAGATTCTAGTGACGTGAATTAATGTGAACCTGTGTAAGATATTCTAGAAACAATTAGTGTGAATTTAAGGACCGTGCTCCGATTATATTCGTGTCCATTAATTTTGTGTGTCGTAAATAAAAGATTTAATTATTTTTAGTGTTTAATTTGCCTCTCAGAGCCGGGAACCCATGACAGTATGTTCGATATTAAACTGTATTAAAATTTTATTTTGCATTTTCGAATATATAGGGAGTGTGAATTAAACTCATAATATTTATTGTGTTATTAAGGCTGGACATTCGCTACAAATGTATATTTTGGCGTTTTTGTTATGAAAATGTGGGTTTTTATTATTGATTTATATCAGAATGTATACTCTAGACTGCAATTTTTTAGAGCAATAACTTAAATAGAACCTTTGTTATTATATAAATATAAATGACGTAATTATAAAACAGAATTCCCTTGGCAGCGGCGTCATTTATTGGCACATTTCATGCTTTGGAATTTTAATTTTTAAATAATAATTGAGGTTTTTTTATAAAAAAATTACTTTGAGTGAGTAAAAAAAAAACGTAAAAATTTCTTGCAAATTTAAAACATTATAACTTTATAAATATTGAATATTTCTTGATTTCCTTAGTAAAAGTTCTAGATAATGAAGTATACTTTATACGTATAAAAAAACCTATTATGCGTACATATAAATATTCATTAAAAATTAGCGCCGCCTAGGACACTAAAAACGATTTTTTGGCCGCGGCCTGTCGATTAATGCTTATATTTTATTAATTATTATAAATAATGTCCAGTTTATTACTTTTATATAATAACAAAGCTTCTATCTAAGTTATCGCTCTAAAAAATGCAGCTTAGAGTGTAAATTCTGATATACATGAATAATAAAAACCCACATTTTCATTAAAAAAACGCCGAAATATGCATTTGCAGTGAATTAATCGAAAAATTAATAAATTTAAAATTTCAATAATAAATTATTTTTATTTTTAAAATTGCTCTGCGCTCCTTTCAGCCCACCCTCGCACGAGCGCCTATAAAAAAACAGGGTGGCAATCATATTTCGAGGGGGCATTGTATGCCCCGAGAGGGACGCTCCAATAGTCGGTCCACAGATTAAAAATTGCGCAAACACTTGGTATCAAACCAGCCCCGAAATTTGGCTTATTGGCAGTCGCGGGATTTTCCTTTCAAAGGAAGATATCAGAGATGTGAGCATTCATCAAAATGTGCTCAACGCGAAATAACCCAAAAATGTACCACAAGTAATATTGTCTATTCACGGCGCAGTATTTTATTAAAATGTGGGTTTACAAAGTGTGTCTGGATGATATTCTGTAATAATATTTAGCTTTAAGGCTGTAGGGGGAAATGTGAGGCTTAGAAAGGTGTAGAAGAGAGGGTGATCTCGAATGATCCTTTGAATGTCTGGAAGGATGCCTGCGATCGATCTCAATTTCATTCACACTGCAATGATAAATTTACAGAATTTTTTTAATCTTACAATTATGTAGGTATTTTTTATTTTTAGTGAAAACTTATTAATTAATGATTAATTAACTATTCAATGTACAAAGTCACTTAACACGAATCAGACTTAACGCAATTCTTTAATCTACTATATTTCGTAATAACAGGTGTACCCATAAGTAATCAATTATTTTTGGTGTGGAATGTTTGCTTCAGTCAAGCTCAGTAAAGTGAACGTGTTTTTATACGCAATATTATAATCCATGGTCTTGTGACATGTGACAATTAAATTTAAAATTTTTTATTACTCTGTTGTAAAATGGCGGACAATCAACTAACTTAGAAAATTTACGTCATTGCGTGCGTTTCATTTTCTATCGGATGTTTATGCAACGGTTGCAACAAAGAAAATTTGTGATGTATCTGGAGACGTATTGAAAGTAAATAAGTGCCAACGTTGGTTTAGAAAATTTTCCGATGGTGATTTTGACTTGTCTGATGGCAATCGAAGTGGGCGCCCGGTAGGCCTGATAATGACGCTTTAAAAACACCTAGAAGCATATTTTTCTTAAAAGTCTACCAACAAGATGGCCTAGATACGATGGAGATTAAATGGATTAAAAATAAAATTAAATGTAGTTAAATTATTTTTTTGTTGCCACTCAAATAATTGATTACTTATGGGTATACCTAATATATCACTCGTATATGAAATCGTTATTATCGCTGAGTAACACTTATTTATCGCTCGTAGAATATTCAATTCTCGCACATAGAAGTCGGACTGGTTTATTTCACCACTTAGGTACCCCGCTCGATTATTTCGCTTTATTTATCACTTCAATTATCTCACGACCAGCCATCCGGCCGTGGTCTCCTGGCTCGCGGCCGACTTCGCACCGGACGAACTGTCAAAACACGACTCCTCATGGCGGCCTAGGTCCGCGCTATCTATATGCGATCACGTTGGTTTCGAACCTTAGAGAAGATTATTTTGCTTTCTTGTGTTAAGGATAAGGTTTCCGTCACTTCTAGGTTGTTCCAGGCATTTGTAGAAGTTTCCTGAAGTTTGTTGATTATACGAGAGTGTGGTAGACTGTGCTAGAGGCTTCTATTCCTTTTGCCAGTTTAGTACTGTATTTACTGAAATGGCATCTTCTTAATTTACACTATTAATTTGGGGTGGTGCAGAGCCGTCGCGACTCTAGTCACACGATATCCACCAATCAGGTACTCAATACGGCCTCGCGGGTGTGAATATCAAAGAGCAAGAAGGTCCTTGCTTAAACACTGTAATACATTTCACATTGTAATACCAACTCCCGTAATAGCCTTTCACATTGTAAAACCAACTTCCGCCAAAACTATTTTATATATCACTTTCTTTCTTTTGTCTATTTCTCGTATATGCATATGCAGATGTATTGCTCACATATCTTTATGCTATATTTAATTTTCTATTTTTTTTATTTCTTATAGCTTCCTCTTTTTCAAATTACATCTATCCTTTCTTCCCCACTTCTGATTCTCATTTTACCTTAACTCCTTGACTCTCTTGGTTTGTTCTCAACTTAGACCTTTAATTTTTTTTTGTATATTTTTATTGTTGTTATATTTTAATAAATATCCTGTTAATTCTGCGGAAACTTGTAAGATGGTCCATGTACTATTTATTATCACGTATAAGCTGACTTTTATTTGTACTGTTAGTTTCACGTAAATCCCACTAATAATAATTTCGTTATATGTCTTTCTGTCTGTAGCTTCTTTAATATATTTTTTCTCTTTTTTTTTAGTAATTTTTTTATAAATACCTAAATAAATAATTATTCTTTTGGAACCGACATGAAAAAGTACCGTCATTTTTGACAGGTTACAGCAAGTACCTAAATAAATATTTAATTTTGATGAAGTTACAAGGTACCGCTGTTATTTTCGTGTAACTTGAATGTGTTTAAAATTATTGACTTGTTTGTAGGCACAAGTGGTTGCTTCAGAAATGTTACACTTTCTACCGTGTAGAGGGAGTACTAAGGGGTACGTTTAAATACATTTAATATTACAAAGTTAACTATGCTTCGTTGAGTTTCATTTGGATCTTGACAGGTAGGTATAAAGGTTCGCCCGTTTCGCCCCCCTGACTCGGAGGGGAGGAAGGCTGTTGGTAGAAAGGGTGACACTGATGATCGTAGATATTGTCACGCGATGGTAAAATCAGAAAAATGACACGTAACCGATGATTTTACAGCTCTCTACACATTTTACACTAAATTGGAAATTACTAGAAGGTTCTGGGATGGTCAACCGGATTCTGGAAGCATCTTACAGCGAGACAGCGACAGGAACACGGGTCTATAAGTAAGAGAGCACCGTGCTGCGCAATTAGAGAGCTTATTGTGACGTTTCGGCAGCGACACTAAATGAAGAGGAATACCTAACAGCAGGCGTGTGCAGTGAGTACACTGCAGCATGACTTTATATACATTTTGAAAAAAAAAAGTAAATGAAATACAGTAGGGCTTCGATAATCCGAACATCCAAAATTTATACCCTGTTCGGATTCACGAAGCGTTCGGATTATAGTATGCAGTTATTTTTAAAGGCATTTTTCGATATAAAAAAGGTTTTTTATAACTAAAAGTATGTTTTAATCATGCAAAATGTTATCATAGTATAGTGCTATTTATCTCACCTTTTTAAAATAATTCCAATAAAGTGCTTCCACGGTGGTGTTTAGCAACGTAGAAAACGCTTCCTTAAAAAAAAATCTAAATGAATTATGATACCCGATTGAATATTATGGTATATTAAAATATGAATTATAATTGTGATGGGAATATTACGATATATGTAGTTAATTTCGTTTTCTTTTTCATTTAATTCTATTTAAAGGCATGCTTCAACGTATTCTGTGTACGCCCTTGTTAACAGGCATTTGGAAAGAGTAACGCTTGTTACTAGTTCAACGATCAATGATGGAATAATCAGTTTCACGGCTCGAAGAAAGAATATAAAAATGAAATTTCTTTAAAAATAAGAATATAATATGGAAAATTAACTTATTTTGTGTGGATAATCTTTTTGCCAAAAAATTAATTAAAAAGCCTTCAAACCAATATTAATCTCCTTCTACACTGAGCCCTGACATACGCGTCATTTTAATATGATGCTGAACATCACACGCAGAGGAGGAATTTAATAAAGTTAATTGTCAAATGATTTCATAGATGTCTCCGCTGTCATAAATTAATGAGGGGTGATACAATTATTAATTAATTTCTTTGGGTGGTAGATGTCTCTAATTATTATAAACTTTTAGGAATCATTCTGTATTCTATAGTCCTCTACATAAACGATTAACTTAGCTTTGTGAAGCTGATGCAAGCTTAGTTGGGTGATTTTATTTATTTTAATTATTCATTTTTTTTATATTTATTTATTTATCTTGAACTTAATACACGTTTGTTAGAAAAAGGGCCAATCATCTCATTAAGATGAACGTGTACCAAGACGAGCGGCTTGCAATTGAAATGGAACAAAATACCATAATATACTATTAATCAATTAATTGTAGATATAAATAAAAAATATTGATACAAAAAACAAGTAGATATTATAGAATACAAATGCAATAGCGAAGGTAAAAATGTATACGTGTAAAAAAAAATATATTTGAGCATAATGAAAAAATACAGTTCGGTGAGCAAATAAATAAATCAAGACCTATTTTAGGCAGTTAGGTTAGGTTAGGTTAGGTTAGGTTGCAAATGCAGTTGCCAATAATGTCTTCACGGATAATTTTGTCTTAGCAAAAGAAAAAATGAAAGTAGGGTGTCCACACTGACGATGACAAAACGGATTCCAAAGACATTTCAATAACATTTTTATCATTAGCATAACACCCTTAATCATTGTTTTTAAAAGTCATAATGTATTTGCAAGCTTAACATTTTTGGGAAGAATATTAAAGAACAATTTTTTTTTTGACTTGGTATTTATTGGCTAATACATTTGGGAAGCAGACATTCTAGTGTTGTGTACTTCCTGAATTTATTTAGCGGTAACTTTGTTTTTAAAGTTATGTTACTATTATTTTACTTTCGCCTTTTTTAATTTTTTAAGACATGACGTTCGATTTATATGGTATTAAAACAAGAAGCGAAGCGACAATATATGGAGTGAAATTTAATCATCAGAATTTGAAAAAAAATCATCGAAGACAGAATACCAATTAGCCGAAGAAGTAGAAAAAGGCAGGGTCTTTCATCAATGCTCACCAATCTCTGTGTTGAAAAATTTTTAGGCTCTGTTTAAGGGTGGGCCACTAATGTTTGGAAAAAAAATTCGTCTTCTATTGAATTGTAATAGTGAAAAAAGGTTGCTTAATGATGTATTTTAATAATACACAAAGTTTTATAACGATTACACAACATCTTCTGTCTCCTTGAAATTATGGAATTTTTTTAAAAAGCCCATAATTATTTGTTCGAAGAATATTTTTTCTCCTGAATGAAGGTTTGAACTTTGTGGTGACATTGTTATTAAAATAAAACGCAAATCACTTTGTTTTTACCACTTTATTATATTATACAATCTACTTGTTTAATAAAGTGATGAAAACAAAGTGATTTGTGTTTCATTTTAATCCATAATCATTTATCTGTTCACAGGAGTATACTCGATATAAATTTTCATTTCATTTTTTATTATAAAACATCGATTTAAAATACGTTTTATTGTTTGAAAAGTCATTACACAGTTAAACTCAAAGTGATACTTTATAAGTAATTAGCAACAAGATTATTTTTAAACGCTTTTTTAACTTTAATGTATCCATCTCTTGCTGTTTTCCTGATAATGTTGCTGAGATTCACAGATCTTTAAACTGGCATTATGGCAGGGCAAACGCAGAAGAGGCTGGTCCTTTTCAGCAGCATGTGTTATGAATGACTAAAAATCTTCTTCAAAACATCACTTGCTTGATAACAATTCAGATACTTTAATTCAGATACGTTGAATTATTGTCAAGTTAGTAATGTTTTGCTGTCAGCAGTAAGTGGGGTCTTCTAGGTTTATATTTGGAACTTGAAAGTGTCATGACTTCAGTTTGAGTTGTATCTTTACGACTATCAACATATAAGGCTGAAACTTGCGAAATGTATCTTGTGTCATAATATTGTCACGTGTCGCGGCTGCAGGAGGAATTAATGATAACGCTGGAATGTGATAACGGATTCATTATTTGATCAATTAATCACTTATCGTATAGAGTGTGACGCTATTCCTTAAATTAAACTATTTCGCAAATTTATCACTCGTAAATAGACACTTTATATTCGATTTAACACTTTATTCACTGTTCACTAGAATATTCCATTAATTTCCGCACTTATTAATTTCGCTACGTAAGAACTTTGTAGAATCGTTGTCGAATTACCGCTCGCTTGGCATCACTGGCTTCTTGCCGCTACCGCTCGCTTGGCCGGCCTGACCCGCTACTCGCGGCTACCTTCGCTTGTATTATCGCTGTCAACGCGCACGGAAAATAACTTAATTCTTACTCCCGCGTGTCGTATTTATGGTGGCTAATGCTGTTATCTAAATTCCGAGACGTTTCCCGCATTTTCGAGAAGTTCCTCCCTTTTTCAGACTTTTGGAGATGTTTCTTGTAAGCCGTAAATTATCCTAGGCCGTTCTGGAATCTTCGTTAGTATTGTAATCATTTCAAACAACTGTCACTTGCACGAGTGCGCGATTCTTTTTAACCTCATTACAATATTCTCTACAGTTTTCTTTCTTGCTCTACCTTTGCTAGCTTGTTCTCGTCTAAAATTGGAACATCAGACGTGATGTCATACAGAACTGTTAAAAATCCATATGTGAAAAATAAATAATTAAATAAATATATGTTTCCATTAAAATTATATTAATAACTATTTTAAATTATCATGAAGATTCTCATTATGTGAAGTTAGGAACACTTCGCGCTTTGTATCAGGTATTTCAGAAAATTATAAACTTATGCAATATGCCACTACAGCTTAATTTCTATTTAATATTTCGTGTTGCATAGTTTCACATTTAATAATATTATGTATTAATATACGCCAGAGCAAAATTTAGAAGTCTAACAATATATGAAATTCTAACAATACGAAACAGTTTTCGGAAAATACGATATTTTACAATTTTGTGTAAGATGTATATTAAAAATATTTAAAAAAATTAAATTTAATTTAAAAAATTAAATTAAATTAAAATATAAGATAAAGTAATTATATTCACTTAATAAAAAAATTAATTAAATTGACGCAAAAACGCTACTTTATTTGTATGAAAACATTCCTTTCTTAATTAATTTTTGTATCCGTATAGCAGTTTTATAATAAAAATGACTTTGTTACAAACACATTATATTGCCACGAGACTGTAGAAACAGAAAGAATTATACATAATAGAGTACTCTGAACGTTTTAGAATCATTAAAAATTACTATGAATGTTTAGAAGTCAGTCGATCATACCCGAGAGTTCACAAATTGACATTTCCTATTTAAAGGGCGACATAACAGCAACACGCAACGGTTGTTGTTTTGACAGAAGCGAAACCGGAGATAAACGAGTGAAACAGACAGCGGGCGATACAGAGCGAATAAAAAGCAGCCAGCGAAATACATTATGAGAGTAGCTACCGGGAATTTGATAGTGAATAAGTGCGATAAGTGTTCTGGAAACATGAGTATAAATTACATACGAGGGATTAGTGTGAATTAATTAGGTTCGTGATTAGTGCCTTTGGTGATAAGTAAAAACTTTTAATTTTTATTTTATTTAATTTTTCGTGTTTTATTTTTCTTCCTCCGTCGTACCCCGTAACAATATGATGATTGATTAAAATATGAACGAATAAAAATACAGGAATATTAATAGATACATGATACACTAAATTAATATATAAAACATAAATTCTTAGAATATTTCGAGTTTGTTCAATTTTTCAAGAACACAGTACTGGGTTTTATCTGATTTACTGAACATCATTTATCAAGATATATTATAGATGTTTCATAGAGAAAATATATTTTTATATGGGAAAGTAGGTATGGAATTTTTTTTATTTTTGAGATTACGAAATGATGAACGTTAAATTGCGTAAAGTGATCACTTAAGCCAGCCGTACGATAGGTCGTAAGGCCTATGAACACCCAAAAATAAAAAAACTTCCTAAAAAACTATGAGACATCCATTAATAAATTCATATTTTGCAAACCCAGCATTTGAAATATACCTACTTAAGTATGTAGGTAATTATTTGAGCGTGTATATCAGCGTGTATTTGAACTACATACTATAATATGCTACATAATATATTATACTATAGCTTTTCACGTGTTCGTTGAACGAAATCGTTGACCTTGGAACCCATGCGCTGTATACATGAACGGTTGTTTTTTAAAAATTAAGTATTAATGTACATTAAAATTAATCCTGACTACCAAAATACATTAAATTATTTCGCGCCTCACCTTTTCCGACATTGTTGCCTACAAGCATATCTGTGCAATAGTTTTATTATCTTTTATACTCCTAAATTGACGATGGACATGTTACTGGTTTCTCACATCGAGGGTTCCGGGTCCGATCCCCGGTAAGGATATAATAAAAAACCAGGTGATTTACTCAAGCTTGAGTATTTTTTAGTAATTGGGTCTCTTGGCCTATTAAAACCTTAAAAAAACAGGATAAAAAGTGTTTTACAAATCTCATTTTTTTAATATCCGTGTTTCTAACTTTTGATAGCTCAAAGTTTAATATATAACATTGGACTAGCGTAACTGTTATAATATTTTAAAATTATTTAATCACAAAATATGACAAAAATTAATATTTTTAATTCGTACATTAATATGTCTCTGTAAGACTTTCTATTATAAACATTAACGATGTTGATAATCTAGATCAGTTATTAATTATGTGCACCTGATGATGAGAGAGTCTAATTCTCTCAAAACTACGGTGGTTTTAAAACTACTTGTAAAAACGATTAGAATGGCATAAAATCGAAAATTCCTAGCCGGACTGGAGTATTCTGGAAGAAACGCACCAAAATACGCCAGAAGTTTCTGGAAATCGAGCCGTTATAAATAACGCGGAAAGCGTGCGCGGAAGAACAAGCGAGACGAGACCGTAGAAGGTGAAACTCCAGACAAAAAGCGAAGAAAAAGCGATAAATAAAAACTTTAAATTTTCTCAAGTCGCCACGATCACGTGACATGATGTAAAGTATAAAGTTTAGTTTAACGTAAAATAAAATATAGAATATCCCCACACAGACGAAGATATTTGTAAGAAACGTGTGTGGAAGTATTTTTATAGGATTGCTCAGGGCATACAACCCATATGAGCTGGCTTAAGTGACCACTCTACACAATGCAACGTTCACCAATTCCATCGTAAGATCATCCATGAATTTCCAAAATATTGAAAATTGTATAAATGTATATGTCGAAATCTGAAAACCTTTAAAATATTTAAAGGGACTGTCCTAGAGACATTTGTAGTCCATTATCATGAAATGGTATGCGTAGATTTCGCGGCTGGTAATGATACCTCTATCTTTTTAAAGTGCTAAACTCATTATTTTATTACTCCTTTTATTGACGCAAGTATACTCAAAACATCTCACCTGAGTGACTCCGTTAGCACATTTACCTGAACCTACATTGTGTCAGCTACTTGAAATTGCCTTCAAAGCCAAATTTGATATTCAAAATTTGTTTGAATAGGACCAGTCGCGAGAAATAAATCATAATATATTATTTTCCATTAAATGGAACACCCGGAGAATAGATCTTTGTATGGAGATAACTACAAAAGCATCGTTGATCTGTAATAAGGCAAATTAATCCATGCGACTACAGCGCCGCCTACTGCCATATTGTGGAAGTTAATCCGAGCGAATTGACACAATATTTCATTAGTCCCTTGGTCCAGCGGACGAAGATATTCGTCTGTAAAATATTTTTTTCTGTCATTTTGACGTTCTGTCATTGTAATCTGTAAAAAAGTAACCCATAAAAACCAAGTTTTTATTATACTCCCTTACTTTGTAAAATATAACAACAATTAAAGACTAATTAAAACATAACATAACACTAAACTTACAGTAATTTAATATATTTCTAAAATGTCAGATGTTTTGAGCTTTGATACGACACTTCATGCTTTGAAGATTAAATTCTAAAAACATTTGTCAGTCAATTTAGATTTTCGAAGTTCGTAGTGAAGTACCTATTATGTATACCGACGGAGTAATTCAAATTTAGAAAATATTCCGCGACCTTATCGGGCCGCCGTTGCTAGTAATCAAACTTTTGTAATGATTCCAATTTGAAAAAACTATTTAAAATTTGAAAAATCCAAAATTATACTATAATTATTATTATTTTTTAACGAAAATATATATAATAATATATCTTCTTGATCGTCGCCAGGAGTCTGCTTGCAAAGTTTCATCTCGATTGGATCACGGGAAAAGGGTCAAAAATCGATCCAAGGTTTTTTCGACGGCAAGCCGGCAAGCAAGCAAGCAGACGCCACGAGTTAATATAAAGGGAGTAAAAATTACTACTAATTAATTTTTTAAATATAATAATAAATATAAAATAAAAAAAAATAACAATAGACGTTCCTTAAGTAGGTATATTGTCTAAGTAGGTTTTACTATCTGAAAACGTTAAATTTAAGTAAACAAAAGAATTTTCATGTCAAACAAAGCATGTACTAAAAAAAAGTCACCCTTTTTTTAAAAATTATCTGAAAACATAAAGTAAATCTAATGGTTTAAGATAGTAGAACAAAAAATGAATTTTTGTAGATTCGACAGTACCTATACGTAGTGACCGTCGATATATTCTTCCACATAATTAATTGTTTTAAGCATATTTATATTTTCACTATGTTTCAGTTGATATTTTTAGATATTGGGTTTGCCAGGAGGAGATAGAATGGTGCTTATGTTTTATGCAGAATCCTAAAGAGTTATTAAGAAAAAATTGAATATGATTAGTCAAATGATGGAGGATTGTATTGAGAACAGATAAACATTGTGTCTTATACAAATTGTAGACTATCGCTTGAGTTGTAAGCAAACATATACAGGGTGTCTCGTAGCTAGTAGCAGAAACTTTTGGAGACTTTTTTATGCAATTTGAATAGAAAATATATTTTGGGTGAAATTTTAACAGTTAATGAGATAACCGACTTCACAGTTTGCATTGTTTAAAAATGTTTCTGATCTGAAAAATCACTTACTAACGTATATATTACATAAATTTGATATGATTTTCTATACAAAAAAGCAGTAAGACCTGCAATAAACTATAAATGAGAAAGCTGGACCGTAAAGAAGGTGCACGAGCAAAAACTCCATACCAGTGAAATGAAGATGGTCTGGGGGTGTAACGAGGTGTGACAGAGTGAGAAATGAGCACATCAGGGGTAGTTTTAGAGTGTTTCCTGTTGCTGAAAAGGTGCAGGAAACGCGACTGAAATGGTATGGTCATGGAATGAGGCATGGAGATCATGCAGTGCATACTGCACTCAAAATACAAGAAACCAAAAGAGGTAGAGGTTGACCCAGCGCCACATGGTAGAGTAGTGTGGAAAAAGACCTGAAGAATACCCAGAGAGCCGATCCCAAATTAAATGGGAAACGGGAGATGAGAGACAAGAAGAATGTAGGTGTGTCGTTCATCTTAAATGAAATCGGTGAATGTTACGTTGTCTAAAATTATCCCTTAAGCCAATTTTAAGATAAGACACGTCGTAACCCCTGTAAACGTAGAAAAAATACTAACATTTCAATACCTCCGTCTCTGTGAGATAACTACAATTTATTTTAATAAAATGTATATAAAATTATACGGAAATAATAAAATAAAATATGCTAGCAACAGATTCGTCAGTGGTCGACTGAGAGTGCCATGAGTAAAAAATCGACCTGTACTGAGGTCAAATTTAAATTATCTTATTATTTCATACTCTATAATCAACATGCCTTTGCAATCTCCCATTTTCCCATCTTCGGGCCTCTCTTGTGCGTGGGCGTGTGCCGCCGACATTTTTGAGTTTCTTTTCGAGGTTCCGAACATGGCTTGATAAAATGGCGTAAATACTCGGGGTTGTATTACATTTGTCTGCAAGGGTCCAGGGGCGTAGCGCGGGCGGGCGGGCGGCGTGGGGGGCTCTTTGATCCGCTGCTCTTTTGTCATCACAGCGGCGTCCGCCCGTGAATTCTTTCCACTTTGCCGGGAATATAAAGATAATTAAGATGGCGCCGTACGTAACGAATTTAATAGGTGGCGTTTCCATGGAGCCTTGACTCCCCGAATGGCCATTTTGCCGGGGAAATGGAGCGTCACGATGTTGCGCGTTAATCTCGAATGTCGCGATGAAATTTATTTACTAAGCTTGTCAGATTCGGCGCGCCTTGTACACTGCCTGTTTGTGCGAATGAGAATGGGTAATTGTTACATTTTATCTGTTCTTCCGTAGGGTGGTCCATCCTACACGCCGGTTAATGTTAATATATTTTATATATTAACATTAACCATAACATTACATTATTATATATTATTATTGTTATATATTATATAATTAACAATAATAATATATAATAATAATAGTGGAAATGTCAGAACTAATGCATTAGCAAACTCTGTAATTCTTAGATTACACTCATTAGGGAATGAACATGCAGAGGCGGCTGACATTTTTGCTGATAATATAACTGTGTATAGAACAAATCTGATACAATTCTTTACATCTCAACGACATGGAAATGGATAATAAAATTTTCTGTATTATTATTTTACATTTACCTATTATTATTTGTACCTTTAAATGTATTATTATTTTATCTGTCTTATGATTTTCTGTATTATTATTTTACCTTTTAACTAATTATTAATTGTACCTTTTAACTGTATTATTATTTTATCTGCCTAATGTTATTTTTAAAATTTATATTTTGTATATTTGTAAAAGCCGATAAAGGCGTTAAATAAAAAAAAAATAAAAAAATATGAAACACATCAAATTTTCAATTCAATTTCAATTTCAATTTTTCAATTTATTTTATTTTTAATATAACATTTACATAACAAACATATGTTTATTTCGTAAATATTATTAACAAGTAAAATAATATACAAACAACAAAAATATCAAACATATATAAATTCATTCATATCAAAGGTTTAGGAGAATCCTGCTTCGGAAAACCCCTTCAGACACGTGGTATATATCAATACCCAAAGCGATTTTGTTCAGCATAGCTGTGACTCTTCCAACAGGCATAACCATCGGCAGGTTGGTCCTGTATATTGGAATGTGAAACAATCTATGCTGACAATGTCTAATGTAATTATTAGGAACATACAAACCAATGCCCTGCATAATTTCGGTATTATCGATCATACCGCGCAACAATCGATAAAAATGTGTAATCAAATACACATTCCTTCTAGTCTCTAGACTTAATTGGGCAATTTTTATCTATACTAATATTATAAAGGGGAAAGATTTGATTGTGTGTTTGAATTGAATAGGCTCCGAAACTACTGGACCGATTTGAAAAATTCTTTCACATTCAGAATCCTACATTATCCCTAATGAACATAGGCTATAGAATATTTTCAAAAATGTTATGAATCCGTATGAAAACTTCGATAATGTAACCCAACGAGTGAAAAAATTATGAAAAAAAAAAACTTATATTGCGTACGCTGCGGAAATTATTGCCAATAGAGCAAAGTAATGTACTACAGTTTTTTAGAGGACATTAATATCTACAAAAAAGTCTGCGATACCATATATCTAAGTATTACAGTTATGTTACAATAAGTTATGTTAACATTAGATGGAAACATTGTTTTTTAAAGAACAGCGGACCCTTTGTTTTCCCTCACAAACTTATTTTTTACTTAATTCTTAACCCGTGCAACGCCGGGTACGACCAGCTAGTTCATTTATAAAGCAAACAGATGACATCGCATTGCATCAAATTGCAAATGGAGGTGAAGGTCTTTAGTGAGAAATGCTCAATTGTTGAGAACGACAGAGTTGATGTTTCTGGATTATCATCGATGTTTTCACTGGGGACTACAATATTTTCGGCCGACCGCACAGGATGAAGACGCCTTTTTTTTATAACCGAACCAGTTTCATTGAATTTTTTAATTAATCTTTGAATAGTGGACTCATTAATTGAAATATGATCATCAAGAATTTCACCAACTTTTCGAGCGGTTTCAGGAAAATTTTCGCCAAATTTGTAAAGTGTGTTCGAAGCAATCCATTAATAATTTCAATGACAAATGTCAAACATTAGGGTTGACAAATATAATACAAAAGAATTTTAGGATATTTAAATCCGGCGTACCCGACGGGCCACCCTTTAGTTATGCCTCTTCCTGTAATAATAATGTCCAATTTATTCGGAAAACAAATACAGGATATTATCCCCAGAGGGAACATCATTAATTATGATATATTATAGATGTCTCACAGAGACGAAGCTATTTATATGGGAAAGTAGTGTATTTATTTAGTTATTTAATTTAGCACAAAAACAAACATGAAGTGCCTATCAATTTTATGCACGATGGTATAAAAATAATATTTGCACGAACTATTTCTATTTAATAATTATTGAAGGATATTAAGTAGCGAAGGGAAAAACTACATTTCAAAATGAAGACTACAACACACACACGTTCATCAGTTTGAAGACTACAAAATGTACACAACAATTGTAGTAAAAACTACTTGAAGTGAAGTAATTGTAGTACTACGAAATGAAGTGAAGTAAATGAAGTGAAGTAATTGAAGTGAAGTAATGAAGTAATTGTAATATTAATGAAGTGAAGTAATGAAATGAAGTAATTGTAGTACTAGTGAAGTATAAAAATGGTCGCCAGCCAGATTTCTTCATTCGATTCCAAAAAATTTTCAAATCATGGGGGGAGGGGGGTTGTTACAGTTTCCAGAAATTTCTTCATTTATCTACATCAACTTCCCAAAAATTTCACGTAAAAAATGTACGATTTAAAGTATATTTCTCATACTTTCGATAACATTGAAGTGTGTGTACTTTGTAGTGTTCGCTTTGAAATGAAGTGTACTATTTAAAGTTTATACTTTCAATAACTTTGGTGTTTGTAGTGTACACTACACTTCAAATCGTGCAAAGTGTGCACTTCAATGTAATGTAGTACTACATTGTAGTAGTGAGTACAGAGCGAACCCATCACTAACATTTAGACAAATTAGATGAATCTATTACAAAGACAGAAAAAATCTTTATAAAATATATTTTATTCTCACTGGGAGACGAACCCGGTACTTTTCAGGTTCTTTTCAGACAGCGAATCGAAATTTACGTAGTGGAAGAAGTGGTTGTATTTATCGATAACGTACTTCCCTATGTAATAATAATATACATATATACAACAAAAAAGCAGACCTTTTTAGAAATTCTGGGTCAGGGAATTCAAACAAGCCAGGGTATACCTTACGCCGCATTAAACCCACTATTCCAATTATTTGCTAAACTCCAGCCCCCGAGTGGGGGAAGGGGATGGAGGGTGGGGGTGGATAAATGAATCTGATAAAACCTAACCTAACTTTATTTCGCCGGCAAGTTCATCCCCTGGGCACAATATCAAACTAGGTTTATTCGGCGGATAACTTTGCCTAGTACCGGATTGGGCAAAAAAACGTACGAATTATTTTTTTAAAATTAAATTCACGCGAGGAACTCGATCTGAGAGCGAAATTTCAGGATGACACAAAATCCGCACGCATCATGCAACGGAATATTCTCACACCATAAAGTCACGACTCGCCAATCTATATCTAAGATCGAGTGATATCCCATTATAATAATTATAATAATTTCGTTGTCTGTCTGTCCGTCCGTCCTTCTGTCTATCTGTCTGTCTCCGTAAAAGACAATTAATAGTAATTTTTTAATTTTTTTTTTTAATATTCTTTAGGAATCGACATGTAAAAGTACCGCCATTTTTGACGGGTTACAGCTAGTTTAATATATAATCATTTCTTACAAGTGACAACATCTAGTTACGTGTTATGAAAATTGCATATGCTTCGTGCGCAATTATAGTTGTTTATTTTCTATTTGATGTTGTATTTTTCTTAATAAAATTGTGATCATATTGATAATGTGTTATTATGTTCTTTCTATTTCATTTTCTCTTTTTATGTTAATATAGATATTTATTTATTTACGAAAATCTAACAATACAAAAAAAAATCAGGTTACATAATATAAATATTAAATAGTACAGAGACTATCTTATAAGTTTCCATAAAATTAAAATTAATTAATTTTAATGTATTTAATGCGTATTTAAGATTCTTTATCCATTGGTGGAGAATAGTCATTTATGAAAATTTTAGTTTGTGTTGTATACCTTGAATTGGAACATAGCGTATTCTAAGACGAACAAGATATTGTGACTAAATTGAAGATAGCCTGACTACGTTGGGCTGAAGATGTCCAAACAGTACCGCCTCCCCTAAGGCATTCACGCGTGGCACTTTACCAGCTCGAGAGCCACGACCACGGGGAAGACCTCGAAGAAGATGAAGTGATGATGTTGAGAGTAATGCAAGAAAATGGTGTCAGATGGCAGTGGTGTAAACCATTGATTGTGAAGGTAAGTTCCTCAATGGGTCGTATGATGAATCAATAGGTCAACAAATTCTTTTATTCTTCAGTGTAGATATTTAAGTAAATCTCTTTTAACATTGTACAAAATTCAAATTTGAAAAGCTGAGCAATGTCTCAAGATAAGTAGATAATTTTTACCCGCCCTGTATTCTAACTGCCTGGACTCAAACAAAATATTTACCCCCTTGGTTCATATAAACTGCGAAGCATATTCCTCACGGGCCGCTGGGAAGATCAAACTGTTAAACCCGTGGAACCCCCGCGAAAGCCTCCTGTCAACCTTTGACATCTGTCAAGTAATTCCAAACGTTGACTCCACATTTGATTTAACTCTTATTAAAAAATGTGTTGCGTAAAGTATGAGTGTTGCACGTATCACTTGCGGAATGTATACCTTGCTGGTACGCAAAAATCGAGTATATTTTCAAGCACCGCATACAAAAATAATAACTGGAAAAGATACTACGTTAGTGCCACTCCGCAATAATCGAGTATGCTTTCCAGGCGCGCGTTCTGTTCGCGCAGATGGAAACTATACTCAATTAGTAGCATTGCTAGATTACAGGTTGCGGTCAAGCGCTTGTGATATCAGCAAACTATCTTCAGGTCGTGGCTCCTTTAGAGCAATAGGTCGATTTTCGGCTTTGGGAATGAATAAGGATATTGATGAATAACAGCCGAGTGTATAATGTTATAGTGATGTTTATTATAACTGAATAATACAAAAAAATTGAGTGTGTAATGTAAGTACTTACCTATAACATTTGAAGTATTTTATAACATAAATAAAATCAATTTAAAAAGTAATAGAATAGAGTTCTTACTCAAAACGTAATAAGCTATGAATATTTTTCTTTAAATGATGACATACCATACCAATTAACCCTTTTTGTTAAGAGTCATGAGCGAAAGATGGTGCCAGTGTGCCATACATTTTCTTCTAAGCCAGTTTACGTATTAAAACTCCATAAGAATGTCAAATAAAATAAATAAATTAATCGAAACCCTGCTTGAAAATTTTTGACATCAGGATGTTTGAAATCGCTGAAATGAGACGTTCAGTTACCTAGGGAAAACTTTCAAAGACACTGCGCCGATTTTAATTTGCGTTTTTCTCAAGATAAAATATTTGATAAGTATATGCGGAGAGACCCACCACCTACCCAGGACAATTTTATAAACAAAAGCTCCAATATCGATTCTACTTTTCCGCCGCCAGTTTGGCGTTTTTTAATGCTAACAGAATTTGTGCAACCTAGCGTTGCAAAGCAGAGCTGGACCGCACGGCTGCCTTCCAAAATTTGCTCCCATTGTCTTGACAGTTCACTCTTTATTTCCTAAAAATAGAAACGTTCATTTTTATTTTCGTCTATTAAGTATCGTGATATATAAGACCTGTGTCCGTCCAATCATGACGGACGGTATCGAGACAAGGGCTGACACTATCAGAACTAAAAATCTCCTGAGAACAACTGAGATGAAGTATCTCCGACCCATTGCGGGACTGACAATCCGAGACCGAGTGAGGAATTCCGAAATACGAAGGACTTGCGACGTCGAGAATATTGTCCGATGGGGAAGATCTAAAAGACGTTATCGGAGAGATCATATGGAGAGAGCTTGTTCTGAGAGAGTAGTGAGCTTAGCAGCGAGCAAGCTGCCGTCAGGTACCAGACTACCAGGAAGACCGCATAAAAGATGGCGAGATAGCTGGACATCTATCTCCCAGGAACAGGCTCCGAGCAATGACAGGACGCAGTCCGAGATGAAGCAGAAGAAGAAAAAGAAGTGTTGTGACATCCAAAGACTGCTATTTTCAGAATAGCACGGATTATAGCAGAAAATATTGGCTCGAATTTAATTTACGAACACTTTGAATTAAGAAAATTATTGGATGTGTGTTCAACAAATTGATTTATACCAACTTTAAAAAAATATTTGTATTTATTTTTACATAATGTTACGAGAGTCTAATTGCGCATTATCGACCAAAATTTTTTTCATAATCACTAGAACTATGGAGAAACTACTAGAAATAAGGAAAATCTAGTAGAATGTCCTCGAGACATTGTGAAATCAATGTGTTGTATAAAAGTTGAGCGGGCGCGCACGCGGAGGGTTGTTGTTACATGACAGATAAAAGTGAACTGTGCGCGTGAGCCCAGCTGTGTGAATAAGCGACAGTAAATTAAGATTGTACAGGCGTTTGGAAATAAGTGCGACATGCGAATGGACATGAATAAGTGCGAAACTGTGTGAAATATTTTAGTGTGCATTTATGAATGATGCTCCGATAAAATTCATTTCCAGTGACTTTGCGAAATAAATTACAGTTTTAATTATTTTTAGTGTTTCATTTGCCTCCCTAAGTCATGAAAATAATATTAATCACATTAACATTGAGGAATTGTGCAATGTTATACAGGGTGTAACAGAGCTAGTCCACAATACTCTACAGGTGGATACCTGCCTTGATTATGAGTCGAAAATGTTCAAGAAACCATTGCATTTTTTTAATAATTCTGACTTATTTTTTACAAAACGTTGAAGTATAATTACAGTAACTTATATCGATTACGAATAAGTTATATAATCGATATAAGTTATTCTAATGATAGATCAACGTTTTATAAAAAATAAGTCAGAACTAGTGAAAAAAAATACAATCTTTGATGTCGCACCTTAACTATTGACATGAGGTAATGGTTGCTTGAACATTTTCTCTCATAATCATGGCAGGAATATAGTCCTGCGAGGTTATTAATGTTTTCCAAATAACCCTGAGAAAAAAAAAGTGTATTTGGAAATACACTTTTTTTCTTTGGCTTAAACTTTAATCTAAAACTTTTTTATGTATACTATTTGAAATAGCACTAATTTAAAAAATAAAATTATGTTTAATAAAATAATGACGTAAACGAAGAATTTATTAATAAAAACCCTTAAAGAGATCAGTTGTCATATTTATTTTGAAAACGAAATAGAATGTTACGGACGGACAGACAGACATTAAATTTATGAATATTAGATAAAAATTAATCAATAAGGAATAATATAATATTTTTATGGCAATCGACGCACATGCCCATTCAGGGGAATCAAATAAACGGCTAAACAGAAAACAGACCAAATTACCCTCAACTTATTTGTGAAAGAATATATAACAACACCGGCGCACTGGTCTCTGTACAGGTTGGTCAGGACGTCACTATAACCTTAAAAATAAATAAAAAATCTGTAAACTAAACATTGTAGATACTACACACGCGTTTAGTTAATTTATTACTATTTTAATTTTTAAAAATTAATCCATAAAAACATAGTTTTCATTACAAATCCTTTATACGCTAGGTCTCGGTTTCAGCTAGTTAATAATTTGATAACGCTGGATGTACTCAAAAATTAAACTCGTCAAGATTTTCATGCAACACTTTGTTGTATCAATGTCCTTTTAGATTTAACTGATAGATAATATGTAGTAAATATCCATTCGGATGTCACAATTGAATATTTTTTTCACATTTTTAAATTCAAAATAGACCAATTTTACAGAATGAACACCAGCTTTTGTTTTTTAGCAATTTTTAATCTATAACTATAAAACTCATGTGTGTCTGTCTGTCTGTTCTCGATTGGAAACTTAAATTTTGCATACTAATGCTTAAGGACCTGGCGAGTAACATAGGCGACATTTCCTCCCTCCCATTTTACCCCATCTCCTCCCCTGATATATTTTCAATGCAAATCTGTACCGTTCCACCGATCGAACTCAGAATTTGGAAAATAATATTTTAGGACCCGGCAGGTTACATAGGTGAAATTTCTCCCCTCCCCTTTTACCCCTATCCCTCTCCTGATATATTTTCAATGTAAATCTGTACTATTCGACCGATCGTATTCAAAATTTGCAAACTTATTATTCGAGAACCAGTCGGGTAATATAGGTAACATTCCCTCTTCCTTCTCTAACCCGTCCCCTCCCCCAGATTATTTTCTGTACAAATCTATACAACTTCACCGATTGGACCCAAATTTTGCATACATATTCCCGACGGAAGAAATAGGCCATATTTCTTCCCTTGACATTCCATCCATCTCATTAAATCTCTGATTAAATTGTAACATTGTTTTCTTTAGAGGCTTTGCAAAACAATGGGACCTTTGTTTCCCCCCTCAAATTTATTTTCAACTCTATACTTAACCCGTGCAACGCTGGGTTCCAACAGTTAGTCAATAAAGAAGTTACGGACGTTACACGAAGTTCACGAACAGGCAACGAAATTATAATTATTGGGATTTTAACAACTGTCGCGTGCGTGCCCGTCTTTAATTTTATAACGCCCGTCGCGTTCTAGAAATTTCTCATGTGTTGAGAGTATGGTTAAAAATCAAAAAGAAAATAATCCGTAGTTGTGCGATAGTCAATTCTGGACCATCCTGTACGCGAGCTTAGGTAAATACGGGTGGAATTAATTTGACTTTACTTTGGTTTGCCGGCGCTTTCGGTGCAATTTCGTTCGGCAAAAATAAAGTGACAAAATTGTGCCACCGAATAGAAAGACTCGGCGCGAGCAAACACGCGGCCCGGTGCAGGGGGGTCTCTGCGTTCGCACCTAAATATATCGCCGAGGAGGGAACACGGAGAGGTGCATATTAAATCAGGCGCGACAAAATATGGGACTTTTTTATTAAAACAATTTATATATACATATTGTATTTGATTAAACTTACTTACATACTTACTTGCCGTCATGCCGTTTCTCCGCTGGGGTAGGCGGAGTGGATGGAGCACACATGACTTTGAGGCTTTACCTTCGTGTGCGTGTGACGGTGTAGAAACTGAACATATATTTCTTTTTCTTCTTCATAAATTTAGGCAATCCGCCCTTTAAGAGCGATTTGTGCCATTTTGCATGTTATATATGAGGTACTGCTGAGAAAGACTATTTTTAATTAAATATTTAAGTCATTTGCTAACAAGAATTTTGATATTATTTTGATCAGATTGGGTGAGTTTATAGCAAGAAGATGACAAATATTGGTTGGGAGTTGAAAATTAGCCTCGATCAGCTCATTGTAAAAAGTATTGGATTTACGTAATGGGCAGGCAAAAAACATGTGATCAAGTGTCTCCTCCTCCGAACCACACTCGCAGATTGGACTTTCCACTATGTTCAGTCTGAACAAATGAGCAGCTACTAGACAATGGCCAATTCTCATTCTAGAGATTATGGAGATAGTTCTTTTGAAAATCTTTTTATTGCCAAACCAGGGTTTGCTAGGAATATTAGTCTGTATACTTTTTAAACGCTTTCTCCTTGTGATCACTTGTATCATTCCACTATATAAGTTATCCAATTATTATTATTATTATTAGCATATTTTTCTGAAGTGAGTAATCTGTCTAAAATTATATGAAATTTACTACTGACCCAGTATGGATACCACCTTATAAAAAGACAAATGCGAGAGGATCATGATATCTTTAAATAAAATAACTCTTTGTTTAACACCACTTTATTGAGTTTTAACCAACTAGTTTCGACTCACAGCTGAGCCTCCAACAGGGTTCAGTATTAACTAAACAAAAACAGAATCACTAACAATCAAGAAAGCATTAAGGGAAGAAAGAGACAGAATATCAACTATGGTGGGGGTTGGGTGAGAGAGAGAGCGTATGAATGGGTGTAGTTAATTGGAAGGGGAATATATCTAGAATTGGGCTACGCGATAAATCTTGTTGTTTATTAAGTAAATATTTTTTATTTATTTTAAATGATTTTTTAGAGTTATAATATTCGTGCTTACTGTTATTTTACTCTTTATTAGACTGAATTACAACTATTATAATTTAATTTCATTGCACAATTTCGGGTTACAATACTAAAATACTCGAGATAGCAACAAAAGTGTGGTTCACAGATTAGGAGAGGGTGGCGGAATAAATTCGGTCAGCGCTTGGCCGTGGTCGCGCTTGTCCTGGCCTTGCAAGTTATCGACGTCCGGCACAAGATTTCTAATACTACCATCGTCCAGTATCTGGTTAATCTGATCATGCCACGTTTTCCGCGAACTCTACTCAAAGCAATGAATTCTTCTGATAATTAAGAGTTAATCTTTACCGAAAGGCTTCTATTGCATAGATAGCTACCTAACCATTGTAATAATTTGCCATGAATGCCCAATCTTTCGAGTTTATCCATCAATATGTGATACTTTGTCAAATACTTTAGAGAAATCTGTATAGATTGAGTGTACCTGGTCTCCCTTCCCAGTTCATTGGATATTATACAGTAATTTTCATACAGTAATAAATTGATACCTGAGAAAAAACCATGTTGGAAAGGTGATAGATATTAGGTCCTTACATATGAAATTGGCGTTTAGTATGGGAGGAACATAAAGCCGATTTTTTTTTATTATAATATATTTATTTAATCAAAGTATGTACCATTGCTATCTATGCACTTTTGCCATCTCATAGGTAGTTCATCGATCCCTTTACTAAAAAAACCATTCGGACGGGAATCAATAAAATCTTTGAAGGCGGTTTGGACTGCCCCATCGGAGTTGAATTTTTTCCGTTGCAAGAAGTTAGTTTTTTTAGGTTAGAAAAAAACAATTGAGGAAAAAACAAATGACCTAATATAGGTCCTTACATATGAAATTGGCGTTTTGCCGTACTGGCAAATTTGATCTCAAATATCTTCTCTTTGGTTAGGAATTCCAAATCCAAATTTATACAGCTATTTACTCATGTATTTGTGTTTTGAAAATTATAATTCATTTGTTTTTTCCTCAATTGTTTTTTTCTTTGCGTCACTCAGTTTACAAAATGAAAAACTTGAAATATCGCGTTATTTCCGAGTACGAGTTCCACCGTGGCACCAGTGCTGCAGAAACGGCTCGAAGGATTAATGATGTGTATGGCGACGGTGCCGCAAAAGAAAACACAGTGCGTTTTTGGTTCCAACGTTTTCGTTCTGGAAATTTCGACCTGCAGAACAAGCCCCGTGGACGACCGGAGACCAAAGTTGATAATGAAGAATTGAAGGCTATTGTGGAAGCGGATCCATCGCAAACCACATCCGAGTTAGCTGCAGGCTGCGGTGTTAGTGATAAAACTGTTTTAATCCACTTGAAGCAAATTGGTAAGGTGAAAAAGCTTGAAAGGTGGGTACCTCACGAATTGAGTGAAGCAAATCAACAAACGCGCGTTGACTGCTGCGTTGCATTACTCAACCGGCACAATAATGAAGGGATTTTAAATCGAATCATTACCTGTGATGAAAAGTGGATCCTGTACGATAATCGGAAGCGCTCATCGCAATGGCTGAACCCTGCCGAACCAGCCAAACCATGCCCCAAGCGAAAATTGACTCCAAAAAAGTTACTTGTGAGCGTTTGGTGGACTAGTGCTGGTGTCGTTCACTACAGCTTTCTTAAATCTGGCCAGACGATTACAGCAGATGTCTATTGTCAGCAACTGCAAACCATGATGGAAAAGCTAGCTGCTAAACAATCGAGGCTGGTTAATCGCTCTAGGCCACTGCTGCTTCATGATAACGCTAGACCACACACTGCACAACAGACGGCTACCAAATTAGAGGAGCTTCAATTGGAATGTCTAAGACATCCACCGTACTCTCCGGACCTTGCCCCTACAGATTACCATTTTTTTAGAAATTTGAATAACTTCTTGCAAAGTAAAAAATTCAACTCCAATGGGGCAGTCCAAACCGCCTTCAAAGATTTTATTGATTCCCGTCCGAATGGTTTTTTTAGTAAAGGGATCGATGAACTACCTATGAGATGGCAAAAGTGCGTAGATAGCAATGGTACATACTTTGATTAAATAAATATATTATAAAAAAAAAAATCGGCTTTATGTTCCTCCCATACTAAACGCCAATTTTATATGTAAGGACCTAATATTACGGGTTTCATTTGATACATTATCTTATTCAGTAGGTAAGAGTTTTGGTATTGATGATTGAATACAAATAGGTCTTTAGTATTTGATATCACTTTAACACCCTTTTTGAAAATTGGCATCAGAAAGTTACTTTTCCAGACGTCAAGATAGCAGCCTGTACACAAGGATAAGTTAAATAAGAGATGTAACGGATAGGAGAGACGATCAACACAATTTATCAGAAATGTTGGTGGTATCCTGTCTGGTCCAGCGCTTTAATTGTGATCCAGTTGTTTAATTGAAGGCAATCATGCCGTAAAACTGCTGTGCAGTTTGGCAGATGTATAATGTAATAAATATCAAAAAATTAATAAATAAAAAAAAAATTAGAGTTAAAATCTCACCTTGATTAATAAGGACATTTGATCAATAAATAATATTTGCATAATGTCTTTGTAGCTCGGTAGATATGAATGACACTTACTTCTAGCATGGAGGGTTTCGGGTTCGATTCCCGGTGAGCTCACATTTCATCTATAAGATTTACTCAAACCTGGGTGTTTTAGTGAGTTGTTTTGATTGTTGAAACATAAAAAAATTACACAATAAGTGTCATCATAATTCATTCCTTCCATCCTTTCCATTGAATTTTCCACATAACAAACCCACACACATATACGACACTTATACACAGCCATGAGTGTGTACTCGTCGATTTTACTTGATTTTCTTTGAAGAAACACATCTAAAATAGATAAAATGAGAAGCTTGATTGCCTAGTGGTTAAGACGCCAACCTAGTGATAAAGTGGTCGGGCTTCCAGGAGACCACCGAGTTAGTTCTATTTTTACAGGACAAGTATTTAGCTTTATTTGAAAAAAAAAAAAAAATATTATCACGGATAGTGGCCTTGGGAGGCAAATAAAAACACTGAAAATTAATTAGTGATTTATTTATTAATAATTAATTAATTATTAAATGGACAATGTCACTCAACACAAATTAAATTTCGCATTATTTCGCAATTCATAACTATGATTCTTTATCGCTGGGTAACATTTTATCACTTGCTAGAACAATCCATTTAATTTTCCAAATAGAATTCGCACTTATTTATTTCGCCCGATTACTTTCCTTAATATCTCTCGCTCCAAAATTCCACGACTGGCCACACCAGCCATCGTCATGCAGCTAATTTCACACCGATAGAAATGTCAGAATAAAATCTCCATTGCGCAGCGCGGTGACGCTTGTGCACACGTTACGCTGGTCTTTCTAACTTATAAAAAGATTCTTTTCCTTTCCAGTGTTTAGGAGAAGGTTCCCATCGCTTCTAGGCTTTTCCAGGCGTCTCCAGAATGTTGTAGATAATCCAAGAATGCTGTAGGCTATTCTAGAGCTTTCCATAGTGTTGTTCCAGAGTGATATATTACAAGGGATTGGGACAGTATGTAATTCCTTCCGCCTACCATTTCTTTAATTAATGTGACGTGTATGTGACGTGTATTCTGTGTAGGCATCTCTATTTGAAAAAAATTATCCTACAATGTGGAAGGCCGAATAGAAAAACAGGTTTAATGCAGGGGTGGTACGAAACATGTATCTGAGACATGTAATAAGTTTTACTTTATTTATTAAATCATATTACAGTAAAAACGTGCAGCTCTTTAGTTAAGAGAAAAGGATACCTGTAGTCTCAGTGTTCTAAGGATCATTTCCGATGTCCTTATCCCATTTGAACAAAGAGCTTACACAATCTATCTTCCACGTGGACAATGAACAATGCCTTGATTTCAAAAGTCATTAGTGGACAATATCTAATAACAAAAATAAATTGCCTAATCCAAAAAGGTTTTTCAGGAAGTATTACAAATTTTTAAAACATTTTTTTCACTCGTGTTTCTAAGTGATAACTTCGAATAGATACAAAATTCTAATATTGCTACTGTAGAAAAAAATAAGCACTTAGGTATTTGAATTATATTGTGATTTTCCAACAAGGTATCATCACTATCATCGAGAAATTTGAACTGAGATGTTACACCAGCTTGAGGAATTAAAAAATATATTCAAAACCATTTTTTATGTAACTATTGCACATATAAAATTTATTTTATTATCATCTAAAATTCCGTGTATTGCTGATTGAAAGGCTATTCAATATTAGGAGAAATCAGTTGGAAGAGATGCTCAAATGAACAATACTGTATTTACTGAACATTTACTCTATACTTTGTTCTTATATTATCAACCTTGGAATTAATTTACTTTAATTTACTTATTTACACTTTTGATTGTTCATATATATTATGTATATACATTTTAGTTTACTTTACTTATATTTTTATTCTTATTTACTTTATTTCTTATTTCTTATTTACTTTATATACTTTTTACTCTAAATTACTTTACTTTATTTTTCTTTCATTCTTCTAATTACGTAACCATGAAATTAAATATTTATATGGAGTCTCAATGAATGGAATGGCTACTTACCTCAGAACAGGTATTTTTATGTACCTATCGAGGTAGGTAACGATAAAGGCCTGCATACAAAAAATTGTATATTGTATTTGTTGCTATCTTATTCATAAACTCTGCAAATGTTCTAAACATTAATTATGTTTTGATGCAAGCTGTTATAAAAGTTATTGAGCTAATAAACGCCGATTTATCGGCACTGAAACTGAAACTGAACTGAATTGTTTATGGCGTGCATTGGTTAATATTTTTTATTAAGATATTTGCGTGACCTAAGCTTACAACTTAGAATGCGTATGGTTCAGTGTTATATTTTTGTCATTCTCTGATATGGGCTGGAGGCATGAACACTTAACCAAGAGCTATTCCGCAAAGTCGAAGCTTTTGAGATGTGGCTCTGTAGACGCATATTGAAAGTTTCCTGGGTGGATAGAGGGACGAATGTTGAAGCCCTCCGGGGTATGGAAAAAGACCGAGAAGTGCTGCAGACTATCAAGATAAGAAAGCTGGAGTATCTCGGACATGTTATGAGATGATTAATATAGTCTAAATCATCCAGGGGAAAATAGGGGGTAATATTAGGTCCTTACATATGAAATTGGCGTTTAGTATGGGAGGAACATAAAGCCGATTTTTTTTTATTATAATATATTTATTTAATCAAAGTATGTACTATTGCTATCTATGCACTTTTGCCATCTCATAGGTAGGTCATCAGTCCTTTTACTAAAAAAACCATTCGGACGGGAATCAATAAAATCTTTGAAGGCGGTTTGGACTGCCCCATCGGAGTTGAATTTTTTCCTTTGCAAGAAGTTATTCAAATTTCGAAAAAAATAGTAATCTGTTGGGGCAAGGTCCGGAGAGTACGGTGGATGTCTTAGACATTCCAATTGAAGCTCCTCTAATTTGGTAGCCGTCTGTTGGGCAGTGTGTGGTCTAGCGTAATCATGAAGCAGCAGTGGCCTAGAGCGATTAACCAGCCTCGGTTGTTTAGCAGCTAGCTTTTCCATCATGGTTTGCAATTGCTGACAATAGACATCTGCCGTAATCGTCTGGCCAGATTTAAGAAAACTGTAGTGAACGATACCAGCACTAGTCCACCAAACGCTCACAAGTAAATTTTTTAGAGTCAATTTTCGCTTGGGGCATGGTTTGGCTGGTTCGGCAGGGTTCAGCCATTGCGATGAGTGCTTCCGATTATCGTACAGGATCCATTTTTCATCACAGGTAATGATTCGATTTAAAATTCCTTCATTATTGTGCCGGTTGAGTAATGCAACGCAGCAGTCAACGCGCGTTTGTTGATTTGCTTCACTCAATTCGTGAGGTACCCACCTTTCAAGCTTTTTCACCTTACCAATTTGCTTCAAGTGGATTAAAACAATTTTATCACTAACACCGCAGCCTGCAGCTAACTCGGATGTGGTTTGCGATGGATCCGTTTCCACAATAGCCTTCAATTCTTCACTATCACTTTGGTCTCCGGCCGCCCACGGGGCTTGTTCTGCAGGTCGAAATTTCCAGAACGAAAACGTTGGAACCAAAAGCAACACTGTGTTTTCTTTTGCGGCACCGTCGCCATACACATCATTAATCCTTCGAGCTGTTTCTGCAGCACTGGTGCCACGGTGGAACTCGTACTCGTAAATAACGCGATATTTCAAGTTTTTCATTTTGTAAACTGAGGGACGCAAAGAAAAAAACAATAGAGGAAAAAACAAATGAATTATAATTTTCAAAACAAAAATACATGAGTAAATAGCTGTATAAATTTGGATTTGGAATTCCTAACCAAAGAGAAGATATTTGAGATCAAATTTGCCAGTACGGCAAAACGCCAATTTCATATGTAAGGACCTAATAGAAGCGTAAGAAGACGCCGCATCTCATGGCTGCGTAACTTGAGGGACTGGTATAAGTGTAACTCGACAGAGTTGTTCCGTACAGCGGTAAATAAAGTCGTTATCGCCATAATAATCGCCGACCTCCGATAGAAGATGGCACCATAAGAAGAAGAATTAAAAAATAATTTTTATAATTTGAAAATTGCGGAGTTATGAATATTTTTTTATTTTTCATTTATTGGTTTTCTTACATCATATAATTAATAAATCTTTAAAAAAACAATAATTGATGTACAGAGTCTTGGGCTAATTACAAGAAAACACATATATTCAATAATATTATACCAGGATCGATAAAAAAATAGAATAAACAACATGTCAAATAGTGAGTTTGTGTGAGTGTGTGTATTTGTGTGTTTTTTATTGTCCGTGTGTGTATGCGTTTTTATGTGTTCGTGTTTGTGTTCACGTGTGTGGGAAGAAAAATGTCATCGCGCGAGTTTATACGTAAGGGATTTTGTAAACTGCTCATAACTTAAATTTAAAATATCGAGATCTGCAAAGGCAGTGTCATAGGTATCTAGAACTCTGTTAATAATACAGTTTTTACCGTAGTTTGTTCTCCAATGATGTAAGTGGAAAAGGCGTGGTGCTCTTGTTCGTCTCTGCGGGACATTAAAGTGTATCGAATTTAAAATTTCAGGTGAATCTATGCGATTATTGAGTATTTTGTAAAGGTATTTCATATCGCTTATCGTTCGCCTGTCTTTGAGAGTACTTATCTTGTGGTACTTATATGCGTCGCCATAGTTTTCTATTTTCAATGTAAATCTGTACTATTCGACCGATCGTATTCAAAATTTGCAAACTTATTATTCGAGAACCAGTCGGGTAATATAGGTAACATTCCCTCTTCCTTCTCTAACCCGTCCCCTCCCCCAGATTATTTTCTGTACAAATCTATACAACTTCACCGATTGGACCCAAATTTTGCATACATATTCCCGACGGAAGAAATAGGCCATATTTCTTCCCTTGACATTCCATCCATCTCATTAAATCTCTGATTAAATTGTAACATTGTTTTCTTTAGAGGCTTTGCAAAACAATGGGACCTTTGTTTCCCCCCTCAAATTTATTTTCAACTCTATACTTAACCCGTGCAACGCTGGGTTCCAACAGTTAGTCAATAAAGAAGTTACGGACGTTACACGAAGTTCACGAACAGGCAACGAAATTATAATTATTGGGATTTTAACAACTGTCGCGTGCGTGCCCGTCTTTAATTTTATAACGCCCGTCGCGTTCTAGAAATTTCGTTCGAGTTTGTGTGAGTGTGTGTATTTGTGTGTTTTTTATTGTCCGTGTGTGTATGCGTTTTTATGTGTTCGTGTTTGTGTTCACGTGTGTGGGAAGAAAAATGTCATCGCGCGAGTTTATACGTAAGGGATTTTGTAAACTGCTCATAACTTAAATTTAAAATATCGAGATCTGCAAAGGCAGTGTCATAGGTATCTAGAACTCTGTTAATAATACAGTTTTTACCGTAGTTTGTTCTCCAATGATGTAAGTGGAAAAGGCGTGGTGCTCTTGTTCGTCTCTGCGGGACATTAAAGTGTATCGAATTTAAAATTTCAGGTGAATCTATGCGATTATTGAGTATTTTGTAAAGGTATTTCATATCGCTTATCGTTCGCCTGTCTTTGAGAGTACTTATCTTGTGGTACTTATATGCGTCGCCATAGTTATCGTATGTCACAGAAAAAGCATTAAATTTCTATAATGTATACGTAAACTAGTATATGAATGCACTAAATACGAGTTAATGTATACTTTATCGAATGTTAACGTATACACTATAGTGAGGAAGACCCACATCATACTCATGGCCGTTTTTTGAGGAATAGTTACCATATCGGCCCTGCGTTTTCGCCACCCAGTTCGGCATTATTTAATGTTAAAGCGGCACTTAAGTAAGTGTAGGCGGTGCGGCGAGGCGACCACACAAAACCTCTTCACTGTCTCTAGGTGCATGAAGACGGAAGACCTTCACCTACCACGCTAGCTTCAAATTGTTATAACTCAGTTAATTTTTTGACTTTTTCAATGAGTGGTGACTAAAATTATTCTTAAAATTACAAGTCATAAAATAAAGCAAAATAAACATTTCTTTGTAAGTGTGAATGTGAGGTAACCCCTTAAAATTCTTAAAATACAGGGTATAAGAGAGCTAGTCCACAATACTTTACAAGTTCAAGCAACAATGGTAATGCAAAATTTGCATTTTCAAAAAATATTTCTGCCTTTTTTTGTTAGTCGTTGGACTACCATTACAGTAACTTATTCGAATATGAAAAATTCATTAAAAAATCACTGATATCCACGTCACTCACATTAAATTAATAATCACGCCACTCACAAATTTTTTTGTGAGTGGCGTGATTACTGCCACTCACAATCACTTTCGAAAATTTGTTTTAAACTTTAAAACAACCTGCTTAATATTTGGATATTGCACGAGTGGTGTTAAAAAAAATCCATTACGAATGTAAGCAAAGAAAGTGTATGAAAGCATGTCTTCAATAATTTTTTTTGATTTACTATTTAAATTAAAATGTGTTTTAATACAATAATAATTAAATTCAGACTAGTTTTAAAGATAACAAGATAATAAAATTATAAATCTAACGCTTTTATAATTATACTGGCTAAACCGCGTGGCTTCGCAAGCGTAAATTTTTAGTAACTTTTAGTCATATTTTATCAATTTGTGTATTAACCTTAATATATAGACGTAGGTACTCTCTCACCACACACGAGAATCATAATTCTTTTTGGTGAGGTATAGACATACATCCAAAAGAGAAGAATTGTAAACATTTTCTAGGTATCATTGTAATAAAATATTATATGTATATATTATTAATTAAATAATTTTAAAAAATTCGTGGATTTTTTATAGAACCTTTTGAGATTTGCAACCTTTCCATCTAAAGTATTTAAATATCTCTTACCTTTATTGCAGCGTTCGTAAAAAACGCATCGTTAGACCATTTTTTGGTCGAATGAATTTTTGAAATCGGATGAGTAGCTCCATCATCCAAACTTAAAAACCTTAGTTCTTTATATAAGTATTAGTGTAGATTTATTGATGTAAGTACCCGTTCTTTTAAAGCATTATTATAATGAAATATTATATGTTTTTAACATTATTTTCAATTGCTGTTTATCTAATCCTATTAGCATCTTGTCAATTGTTTCTTGAATAAATACACGGTTTTATTTCTTATATCTGGTATTTTATTGTAAATATACATAGCTTAGTAAATTTGGTGTCGCAAAAGTTGTTTTAAAGTTTTGCTACCCTTAGCATTGTATATTCTTGTTATACCTGAGAATACTCGCTTGCAATGTATTTTAGTTTATTTTTCTGTTTCGAGACCACCTTTAAGCCTGATAATGGACCCAGTGTGATGCTGCACGCATGATTGACGTCAAGATCCGTGTCTCATTCATGTTTACTTCATTATGGACCAACAATGGAATTGTTGGTGCTTCTGACAATGGAACAATGAGGTAATTGCCGCGTTAAGTAATCTGCGAAATTTTGGGTAAAGGTAAGTATGGATGTATGGGATATCGCTTCCTAATCAGGATGTCCCGTCTTACTTCAAGTGAGTGAATGAAATATAAAAAAAATAACTAGCAGAAGTAATCCTTAAGGTACAGTGATAAAAAATGACCGTCGTGAGCCATGGTGCCAACCCGTGTTATCGCAAGGAACTTACCATTATTAATTACATTAATTAAAAACTATTTCTTCTTTACTTTTGATGTTCTTGGAATTGCTTGACTCATCCCCATCCGTAATAAAAATAATTTCGAATATCCATCCGAAACTTCCTATCCATTAGCTGATCTAAATGAAAACATTGACTTTTTGCTTTTTTAATAAAATACTCTGAATTAGATTTTTTTTTAAATATATCGATTTTTTAAAAATATTTCAGTTTTATGAAAATAAAAGCTGATAAGGGCACCCATATATATACATACTATCTCTAACTCTACTGAGTACTAATATTAATCATTAATCAAAATATATAATTCTCAAGAGAGAATTAATGAAAATATTACTAAATTAAAGAGACTTATTTTGATTTTGGTAATTTTTTGTATTGTTTCTTGTATTGTTATATTGTATTGTTGATTTTGTATTTGTGTTTATAAGATTTATGTATTTAATTCATATGTATGTATTCTGGTAACTATACTTTATATATATATTATATATATATATATATAATATATATATATATTTACATATTGATGCACCTACAGACAAATGTCAATGTGATGTTTTGTGGATCTGAGATGTAGGTAAATGTAAGAACAAATGATAAATAAATAAAAAAAAATAAAATAAAAAATCTCTGATTTAATTTAATAGTGGTGGCCACCTCATGGCCATCAGTGTTAAATTTAATTAAAACACGCCCAAGCGGCTTAATTGTTTTCTGCGGGTTCAAATTTATAAATCCTTGGCAAAAAAAAATTGCTTGAAAAAATCCATGTGTCATGGATGTATTGTGCAACTTTTAATTCTACTGTTACCACACGATAATAACCCTTCTAGACTCCGCTTTCAGCGACCATAGATCTATTTCCAAAGATGAAAAAAATCAAAAAAGGAGCACAACATTGAGAAGATAAAAAGAGAATCGCTGAAAGAGCTATATGTCATACCAAAAATGGCATTTTAGAAGTTCTTCAAATATTGGAATAGATTGGCATACCTATGTGTAGATAGGTATCTCTACATTAGAGAGTAAGGGAATTGTCCTTGGCTTAACCCAACCTAACCTAACCTAACCTAACCTAACCTAACCTAACCTAACCTAACCTAACCTAACCTAACCCAACCCAACCGAGTTTTTCCAGGGTATGCTTGGCTACAATAGTTTAGAGACTAGAAGGAATGTGTATTTGATTATACATTTTTATCCATTGTTGCGCGGTACGGTCGATAATCCTGAAATCAAGCGAAACATTGGTTTGTATGTTCCTGATAATTACGTTAGACAGCGTAAGCATAGATTGTTTCACATTACAATATACAGAACAATATCGCTTAGACATTGATCTGTTCCATATCTCTGAGAGAGTTTTCCGAAACAGGATTCTCCTACACCTTTGATATGAATATACTTGTTAATTAAAACGTTTTATATATCATAGGTAAACTCATTTATAACATTTACGACTTAAATGTACTTTTGTTATGTAAATGTTATACACAAAAATAAAAATGAATTGAAATTGAAAATGGAAATCTGATAAGGAGTACTTTGAAATTAATATTGATGAATGAGTAAATAACTTTTTGATCAAATCTCTGAATGAAAACGCAAAGATGCATCTTAAAAAGATCTTTAGTTGTAATAAAATTGAAGCATAAGGCGTCTGATACACATGCTTATTTAGTGGCACGTGAGCATGCGCAGTATCGACTTGACAGTGGCATGCTTAGTAGTGGCATGTGTGTACGCGCATTGCCAGTAATGAGCATGCCACCTAGTGACCTAACCGCCGGTTGATTTATAAGCATGCCACTGTCATTCACCATAGAGAAGGGGTATCTTTGGAGCATGTGTGAACAGGCTTGCTTATTATGAACATGCTTATGTCATTCGCGAGCTTCGCGGCTAGTACCTATTATCAATGCGATCTTCTCAGTCCGCGATAGATGAAACAAATATAGCGCGTTGGGGAGATAATAAAACATTACTTTTCGTGACATATTATAGGAATCACGAATGTCTGTGGAATACTCGGTCACCGTTGTGTAAAAATAATATAGTGAGAAATAATGTTTACGAAACTTTATTAATAGGTATGAATGATTCAAATCTTACAATAAAAATTATATAAACTTAAATCAAAAATGTGCGGATGGAAACTCGGGAACTTTTTTGATTTATTGGTTCACTTGAATTTTCTATTTCAGTTTGCAAAGTTTCCATTTTGAACAAGAGCGTCTCTATTCTATGACAAGAGCATGCCACTAATAAGCATGTGTGTTTGATTGTTAGCTTTGGGCATGCTTATTTATGAGCATGCCACTAATAAGCATGCCAGTAATGAGCAAGTGTGTACAGTTGTTAGGGCATGCTTATTAGTGGCATGCTCATTAGCATGCCACTAAAGAAGCATGTGTATCTGTACCTTTAGTTCAAATTGCTGCCCAAAGAATCCTAAGTAGGAATACTGCTAAGGAATGAATTGTAGGCAAATTGTTTTGGAATTTCCCATATATAAATGATTTCTCTTCATAATACACTAGAATAACCCAAGAATGTCAACAAGTGTCGTGACTCAGTGGGGTAAGTTTGACACTTTATTAAGAAATAACGGGGTACTACCAACCGGCAGGGGGCATTTAATAACGATAATCACCCTTATTCGAAATCAATTAGCTTCCGATTTTAAGTCAACGATTGCCAAATTACGGAGGGAAAAATTTTGCTAATGATGTTGTAAATTGATTTTATGAATGGGAGCTGCAACGGGAAGTGGAGGAAGTGTAGTAAAATTTAATGAATGGGCAACTTTCTAAATTGTACGCATTTCTGCGAAATTATGGAGAAATGCATTTCAGGCAATCGTAACTCGTTATTCGATTAAAATATTACGGAATAACATCACATTAAGGTAATTAGGTTAACTCGAAAGATGTCGAAATTTTTTTACATTTTGTTGTTAGAATTATAATGACTACAATTTTGAATTAGATACTGAATGGTAGTTTCATTTTATCTATTCGTTTATGGTATATTATTTTCGTGGTCATGTTGATTTCCATCGATTTTTGTAATAAATTTAGCGCACGCGTTCGCAGTGAGGATTTCAAAAATAAATACATATAGCAACGTCCTCGTATTGAATTCGTTCAATATTATTTTCGATTCTTTAATCACTTCATTCTCGAGTTCTCGAACCGGTAGGGTTGAATTTTTTTATTAAAGTTATTTGGTAAATGTACAAACTAAAGAGTGTATTCAATATAAAATAATTGATAGACATTTATATTACACGCTTACCCACTTTTAAATGAGAATTCTTTCTCGTGTTTAAAAGTGGGGGCAATGTCATATATGTATATATCTATTGTTAATGTAATCGTTAGTGTAAGACATTAGATTAAATAAGTAAGATATAGACAAAGAAACATTAGATTAAGTTATAAAAATTAAGACATTAAATTAAGTAAGTTAGATATAAACAATACAAGAATACGAAAATGTAAAACATTAGATTAAGTAAATAAGATATACACAAGGAAACGTTAAATTAAGTTATAAAAATCAATAATTAAGAAGGTATTGTAATAACATTTAAAAGTATGTATATATTGATTGTTTTTGGTAAGATTTTTTTCATTGCGTTATTGTGATGGTTTTAGTAGAAGATTTTTCGATTTAGTTTTGAATTTTCTATAATTTTTTTACGTCTTCATTTCATTGGAATTGAACATAATAATGGCCACGGGGCCAATATGATCTATTTGTGCCATGTGTTCGGGCAGCATAAAGTTTTTTTTTAAAGTTATGTTTTTTGTCGCATTCAGGGTAAATTTTTTCGAAAAATGTAGCGGAAGCATGTAGCGAAATCATGTAGCGAAAATACGAGACCACGAAATGCACTTGATTATTATCTACTGTTTCAGTAATATCTAAATACGATAATTTTGTTCGAATGCAAAGCTAAAAAAACGAAATTACAAACACGGGGCTCGAACCCCAGTCGTGCAGTATAGCAACGCAGCGACTAACTGACTTCTATCTCGGGTTTTCCTTAAACCGTCAAAAATATACTATATATTACATACTAGTCGTACGTACACTCGTGAAAACACATAAATATAATTTAAATAATAGTTACTTTTTTTTAGTTAAAGACAATTCCACTAAATATACTAAAAAAATAATACCATCGAGTTTTTTTTTTTCCAATATCGTTTTTTTAAAATTATACATATATTATTAAAATGTGTTCTATACTGTTATATAGCATTAACTTGTTTCTGTTACATTTCCAATCAAACAACTAAATAAAATAAAATAAATAAACCCTCTTCATTATGCGAGGGTATTGGGACACAGTGGAAGTATGTCCCCCTCGCGTATATTTAAGACACAATTATACAGCAGTTAAAGTATTTATTCATCCATAATTAAATACCTAGTACTTAAGCATCATTTCTTACATTAGACTTTTATTAATTCCTTAAAATTTCGTAAAATCGTTTTTTGTTAAAAAGAACGATTTATTTCTTTTAAAGAGGTCAAATGTTTTGGAACCAGCCATGGAATCATACCGTATACCAATAAATTTATGTTAGTTCATGTCTAAGTGTTCGATTATTTATAGTACCCACCTACATGTTTATCTTTTATTTTAGTTGGTGTTATTTATATTTTATAGTATTATTTTTTATCCTCCTGTTTATTTTATCAATGTCATATATTATCATTCTTTTTAGTATTAGATGTGACGCATTTTCTTTTACTATACAATTGTGATTTAACTTGAAATGAGAAAATTAATAAATTGAGAAATATAACTGTCCCTGAACAGGTTATACCTAGTGGGGCGTTACTAGCTAAATTTAAAAGTGTAATTGTGGTAATATTTTAATAAATAAATAAATATATTTTGGAGGTGTGTGATCTTACAGCTATATTGCAAAGCTAATCTGATTCGCCGTCTATCCGTCCGTCCGTCTGTCTGTCTGTCCCTGTAACTTCGTGTAACGTTCGTAATTTCGTTAGAATTCACGGCTAAAAAAACAAATTAAACGGCCGTAGATGGGGCTTGAACCCCGGGCCAGCAAACCCAAACCGGCCGCTTAACGCATGTTGCTACCGCCGAGCCTGAGGGACCGTTCAAAAATATAGCACAAATAGGACTTAGCAAAGACATGAACCGTTTCATATTCCGCCCAGCAAAATCGCCAGGGTTCAAAATAGTACCATTAACCCCTGGCAGAGAAAATATAAAATATGTTCTAATATTTTGATAAAAGTCGTTTTTAGTAAATATTTATTTTTTAGGAACCGGGATGTAAAAATTTCGTCATTTTTGACGGGTTACAGCTAGTGGATTATAAAAAGGGGGTTTTTCATAGAGAAGCATCTGCTATGTACGAATTAATATACGAAAACTTACACAAATCATGTAAATTGTATCTCTTCACAAGAGCAAGGCATCTTGGTGGGCGTATCCCGCGCGCGCCACGTGACCGGGCCGACCAATGGCGCGGCTCCGCGCCGCCCCGTGACCCTTAAGTTCCAGCTCTGAATTACGCATACTTTCGTATAGAACCTTCCTAATTGAATTACAGCCTTCGCCGAGGCCCCGCCGCCACCTCATTGGTGGGATTGCGGGGAGGTCTAAATCGATTTTGGCTGTAAAAATAACAGACGTAATCGAGATATTTATTTTTTTGATCAAAACTCATTTCACTTTGGTGTACAATTTTATAATATCGCTCATTCACGTTTTAAATGTTTAAATTTAAATTATTTTTGTACTTAATGTTAGACAACAGTTTGTACTAGACAATAGGAAATATTATTTATTTATTTTATTTATTTATTTAATATTCATGGAAGACCAACAGCACAACAAAGAAGCATAGAAAACATTGATAAATATAGATTGCCAATTACAGGTCTCCACATTTAGAAATATTTTAGTAATGATAAATATTTATGAATTAAACTTAAACTAAGGCATGTTAAAAATTATGTAAAAAGAAAGAATAAAAAATTAAAAACAAAAGAAAAAGAAACTTAATTATTGGCAGAAAAACACAGGCATGTTAAAAAATATTACAAAAACAATGATCAATAGAAAAAGTGACTTAATTATTAGGTAGCAAAAAAATTCTGCACTCAAATTTTTTCTTAAAACTTAGGCATGTTAAGAATTATATAAAAAGAAAGAATAAAAAACTTAAACAAAAGAAAAAGAGACTTAATTATTAGCAGAAAAACATAGGCATGTTGAAAATAATACAAATACAATGAACAGGAAAAAAAGAGCCTTAATTATTAAGTAGAAAAAAATTCATCACTCAAAATTTTTCTTATGTGGCTGCACTCGAACAGATCAATATCCATTATTTCAACGAATGTACTCAAAAATTTAATAATTGTGATGGTAGATCCAGACATAGGTAAATTAATACAAGGGCCCAAAAGTACTAAAACATTGTACTGTAAAAGTCCCTTATATACAGCTTCTAAATACTTCAATCTATTACCCACCGAACTAAAAATTGTAACCGAAGTAAACAAGTCAACTAAAGACAAAATAAAAAATGGATAATCGAAACACAAGAACATCTGATATCCTTATAAATGTATATTGTAATCGTCATACAACTATCATTCGAGTCACTATTTTTTATTTTGTAAGCTAGGTATTAAATCAGTTACTAGTTACTAATTTATGTTGTTTTTTTTAAGTTTTAGTCGTGTGTTTCATTATTACACATGTCTAACTTTTCATCTCTCGAACCTATGTACAGGTATACGTATATACCTGTATAGGATTTAATATACTTATAATGTATGTAATATATATTATATCTTGTATATTTTCTTTTGGGATTTAATAAATAATAATATATGCGTATATTAATACATTGTTTCAGGTCATGAGGCCAAATTACTGTAGCGAAATACATTACAAAAACAGCAAGGGTTTAGAGACTCATATAAGTACAACAGATCTACTATGACCTCACCTGGAATCGTACCCACAACCCCTGGTGTGAGAAACCATTGTCGAATCCACTATGCTGCAAGGGACGCTGTTCTTTTTCTATCGTCAATACCTACTTTAATATAAGTTAATTAATATGATAACTTACTTCCTTTTTTTATCACCCATTATTTATTAAATTCATTTTATAGTACCTACATAATTTCACAAATTCAATAATACATTCGTACAATATAAATATAAATATTACTCGCCATAAAGAAGCTGACACTCGTGCTAAAGGGAGGAGTAATAAATAATAAGGTGTTAAGAACGTTGAGAAACATAATAAAAATGAATATAGTTTAATTTTGTTTTATTTATTATGGTTCAAGTAAGATGTGTGCAAAGTTTTAACAAAATCAGCTTAATGGTTTTTGAGATGTCATCGAGTTTCGTAAAAAAGTAATTAAATAATAAAATTCGTTTAAAAATTTTCTTACCACGCTAGCTTCAAATTGCTATAACCTTAACAATTTTTGGATTTTATGATTGAATGATGATTAAAATTATTTTAAAAACTTCAAGGTTTAAGATAATGTAATAAAACGATTTTTGACAAAGGCTATTTTTATGAGATTATGAGTAAAGATATTGATATAGAGTTTATAAGAGTTAATAAATACACTCTTTAAGTACTCTAATTTATTATTATTATATATTTTATGTATTTTAACATACGAAAACACCATTTGAATACAACGCCTCGATTAGTAGGTGGGTCTGCTCTCGTGTTGAAATTTCAAAAATGAGCCATTTAAAAAAGATTTTTTTAAAATCTTTAGGTTCAATTTATCACTAGTAACCGACTGAACTAGAATTTTTAATATATGTACATGCAAAAATAACAGAATGGCGGCGAAGAAAGGAAGAAAAAAAATGCACGTTTTTTCACTGCTTTTCACCAAAAAAATAGTAAAAATCAAATTTTTAAATTAATTCTAGTTCAATCAGTTGCTAGTGATATATTAAACATAAGAATTATAATTTTTTTGTAAGAAATGCCCCATATTTTAAATTTCCACACCAGCGCAGAACCACCCCCTAATCTATGCGTTGTATTCAAATGGTGTTTTTGTGTGCTAAAAGTATATAAAATATATAATTAATTTTTTAAAATGTATTTCAAGAATGTATTTATTAAGCCTGATAAACCATATATCAATATCTTTAGTCATAATCTCTTAAAAAATCATAAAAATAGCCTTTTTTCGAGCGCTTAAAGTAGAATCCTGCCTTAAAAATATACATAAAATCGTGGTAGCAGAGTTAAAATCTGACTGTCATATAGCCCATATTCGTAAATCTAAATATTTGGTAGTGTAACATAATAATTTGTGCTATACATATTTTAATTTTCGGATATTGACGGATGTACGAGGACGGGCCAAACATATATGAAGTGCTTAACTGTAGGTAGGTAGACCGTTTACAACTTTCTTTTAATACTTCCGATAAACTTACTAGTATTTCGGGGAAATTAATGCAGTAAGCTAAAAGATGGGGAAAACCAGATGACCCATTGACTAAGTGCCTGATTTAGCCACCTACCCGTACAACCTGTTAATCCCCTAAACGAGTACGTCCTTTAAATTAAACAATACGGTGAGTTTAGACTTGAAGGGGCTGTTGACACAATGCACTGAATCTATGGAAAATACATTAATTTTTCATCTAAAAAAATAATGTTCTTGTAAGTGCATCTGCATTCGCATTAATTTTACCATTTGATACGGATTTACAGAAGAAAGCTCAAAATAATAATACAGTAGGATGACTATCGAAATAATATTTATATTTATAAGTAGAAAGAATTCACTTTGTACTTTGATATATTCATCAACGTCATCTCATTTGGCTTTTCAACCCTAAGTGGGTCTTGGCCTCCTCAAGAGTCTTCTTCATCAGTTCTGAATCTCCAAGGCAGATATGTCTTTGAGGATACTGTCACTTCATATTAATTTTAGCCTTCCTAAGCTCCTTCGCTCTATCGGTTTTGAATTCAGCAGGGACTTTGGTGCTTGTTGGTCAGTCATTCTCTCCACATGACTCAGCCCTCAGTCAGTCTTCCCAGTTTTATAAATTTTGTGATGCTTAGCTTTTTAAAACAAAATATGGAGGTCATTGTTGTGACGTCTGCGCCAAAGCTGCCGCTGTCTAGAACCGGTCCAAAGATATGGATATATAACTAAAAATTTTCGTTTCTAAAACGTCTAGTGTCTCATTCCTTAGTCAGTCCCCTGGTCTCAGCTGCGTATAAGAATACTAGTCTGAAGAAAGTTTTGTACCTACATTATTTTAGTGTTTCTGAAATCTGGATTTTGTAACAGCAATTAACGCTCACTATGCGCTTCTAGATCTTCTCTGTAATAATATTCTTGTCTGTTATCAGGGAGCCAAGGTATCTTTATATTGGTACTATTACAAAATTGGTGTTTGATATATTACATTAAATTAAATACAAGCACTTTGTAGAAAACCACGAAATTTATTAAATACAACGCCTTCGTAGAAAGAAACCACCTTTTGTTTTGACTAAGGCGTTGTATTTAATACAAAGTAATTGTGTTTTACTGCTTCAATCATCAATATCATCATCTCGAATATGTTATGAGACGTCCAGAGGAGTGGCAGATCTTGCTTCGCATTGTGCAGGGAAACATTGCTGGAAGTAGGAGCCATGGAAGAAGAAGAACCATATTGTTGAAGAACCTGAGGAAATAGTTTAGTCAGACTGCAGTATGCCTCTCTCTCTCAATGCCGCATAAAATAAAGTAATGATACTCAATATGATTGACCACGATTAATAAGAAGAGGAAAAAAAAGGAAACAAATATTTTAAAAACAGTGTTTATAAGCTGTCATAGGGCGCGAATAAAGTACATTGAAAATAATTAGTTCTCCCAGTGAATGAATTATTATTTACAAATTTATTAATTAATTAAAAAAGACATACAGAAAAATCAAATCAATGAAAAAGTATTTTAGTTGCTACCGGGATTCGAACCAACGGACCTCCACTCCACCCGGGAATGGCGCGTTATCCAATTTCGCCACGGCAGTTTAGTAAATTAACCTTATATGTAGTCTATTTTAATTAACACACATATTGTTCAATTTTTTAAAGCAATCCACCTTTAATAATTTGTTTTTGTTATATTATTATACCGAAATAACTTGTATGACTTTATCAAAATCATTCGATCGTCAGTTACAGTAACAAAGAAAAGTGAATTACTACCGCTCAATTGAATGTGTCAACAAAGTCGAGACTAGCGATATACGATGAAATTCTGGTACCAACACTAATGTATGGAAATGAAGCCTGGAGTTGACAGAAGAGGAACGAAAGTAATCTGAATATAGGGGAAATGAGATCACCAAGATGCGGCATATGTATTTATGATAGAGAAAGGAATGAAAAAATTGGGAAAGAATGTAAAGCTTATCTAAGCATAGTGAATAAAATTAAAAAATAATGTGAATGTGCATGAGACGAAAGTTGTGTCAAGACAGAGTATGCTACTCCAACCTTTCTGCCTACTCCCACGGAGAAACTACGTGATGGTAAGTAAGTAAGTTAATATGTTTAAAAATAATAGTTTGTCAGGATTTCTTTAACAACATCCCTTTTATTTTTGAGCTTTCCAAGTTTCCGGTGGATTGGTTTAAATCATAAGTGTGCCCATTGTGTGGCGACCGCTTAGGGATGTTATTAGTAGTTATTTTAATGGTTTTTAAAAACCCCTCTACCTAAGGTTGAAAAAGAAAAAAAAACAAAAGAAAAATGATGAAAATATCATAAATTATTATTACGTTTTGTCCTGACTCCAAAACAAAATGTTGCTATTTCTTAAAACAAATGTGGGGTATAAAAGCAAAGGCAGCAATATACAAAAAATTTGAATGCAGTCATCGAGTACAACTAATTTATTAATTAATAAGGAACATGATTTTGGAAGGGGTAGATAGAAATTTTAAATTAGTAATTCTCGGGGACCGCTTCCAAAACTTTATTTTTATTTTTTTTTGGATATTCTTGCATTGGCTTTATACCCAACATATAATATATTTGTTCAACTTTTTACTTTACTTTAGTATTTTTAGTGTTAGGAATAGTGCGTTGGAATTTTTTTTAAAATTATTTTTGACTTATGTTCTATTTTCATCTTTCCCCGTATCGGGGTCGAAACCATGCGCATCCAAAAACATTTTGAAATCAAACAAATTTTGGAAGAAGTAAAGATTCCACTCCGCTACGTGACTGTCGAAGCATCATAAAACCGTATATTCTGTTTTTTTCACATTAGAATTTAATACCTCGATTTATATTTTGGATATACATATAACTCATTATTTACACATATACCATCAAACTTTGTTAGAAGCTGCTAAAAATATTGGTATTTTGGTTTTAATGGTTAGATTAGGTTAGGTTAGTATTCCTACGTGCTATGAGGGAGACCTTCATTTTATTTATTTAACTAAATTGGTCAATATTTAGTTTTTTACAAACCAGAAAATGTTCTATACAGGAGTGGTGTAGTGTGGTATCTCTCTCATTATGTAATTTGATCTGAAATTTGAAACTGGAAATAGTAGAAAAATTCAATATACTTATTCTCTATGCAACAATGTCCGTCAATAACGCCGCGGTATGCTAGATGGCGCTGTTTACACAGCCTTAACTCGCGGCCGAAACTACGCTAGTGAAACTAAGCTACCAGATTGTGACGTTTGTACACTAACATAAACAAATTAGATATAAGCTGATATTTGAAAGCTGAATTTTATTAAGTCTATAAGAGGATTACGCGTTCTTCTAAAGGTCTGTGAAGTGTTTTCTGAAGAAACAAACATGCTCTATAACCCTAATAAAACAGCACTGTTGGTTATAAAGTATGGTCAGGGCCCAACAAGTATTCCTCCAGTGTGGTCCTGACCTCTGAACGGTGTGGTCCTGAAGGTGACCGAAAGAACAAAATATCTAGGACACATAATTACAAATAATCTAATGGACGACGACGATATTGACAGGCAAAGACGAGCTCTCAGTGTGAAAGCGAATATGCTGTGTAGAAGGTTTCGTCTTTGTAGCACCGCTGTAAAAAGAACGCTCTTCCTTGCCTTCTGTGCAACGTTATATACATGTGAACTCTGGACAAATTATAAAAAGAGCAGCATAGAAAGACTTCGCATACAATATAACAACGCCTTTCGTATGATGTTTGGCCTTCCCAGATATTGCAGCGCTTCCGGTATGTTCACTGAGGGGCGTGTTCCCAACTTTGCAGCCCTCTTAAGATCCAGGGTGGCAGGGATGAGGGAAAGGATATACAGCTCCGGAAATATCCTTATCCTGGAAGCCCGTCTTACTCCAGCATCCAGCATCGATGCACACTGGAGAAAGATACTGGCCCCGCATAATTGACTTGCCATCGCTCGCTAAAGCCGATATTTTACCATATATTTCTTTTAATACTTTTAATACTTATAATACTTCTCTTCTATTTTATATATTTTCCTATTTCTCTTTTGTTTTATATAACATTTTTAATGTGTGTATTTACTTTTATATGGAATGTGTGGGATTGCACGAACCTCCCCACATTCTGGAATAAAGTTATATTTATTTATTTATGTATTTATTTATTAAGAATTTTATTAAAATCTGAAGCAAATTAAGTAGAATTTTCCGCAGGTCATGGGGTCATTTTGATTAAGAAAAATTTTATTCATATTGTGATGATAATACTTCTCTTCTATTTTATAGATTTTCCTATTTCTCTTTTGTTTTATATAATATTTTTAATGTGTGTATTTACTTTTATATGGAATGTGTGGGATTGCACGAACCTCCCCACATTCTGGAATAAAGTTATATTTATTTATTTATTTATGTATTTATTAAGAATTTTGTTAAAATCTGAAGCAAATTAAGTAGAATTTTCCGCAGGTCATGGGGTCATTTTGATTAATAGAAATTAGTGATTTCATTCATATTGTGATGCGTGTTAAAGCAAAACATATTTTAGTAACATCTTAGATTGCTTTCGCAACAATTTATTCTTGATGTGTTTAATGAAAGTATAACTAATAATTCCTTTGTATAAAGCTGAAATTCAAACATAAGAAATCTATCATTTTTGACGGATTACTGCTAGTTTTTATAAATTTTCAAAACTCTATCTATTGAATCAAACATATTATATTGGGTTGCAAAGCAATATTAACAACATAAATAAGGGTTTCCATGGTTCCCTATTTCATTCATAAATAATTCACAAGTCCAGGTACACACACACACACACACACACACACACACACACACACACACACACACACACACACACCCTTACACCCCCGCTCGCAGGTACTCAGTAAAACCACCTGAGCCTATGATACTAATTATCCACCACTTTAGTTAACAATGGGAAAATATGAATAAACCTGTGCGTACCTTCAACAAATACTTTCATTAAAAAAATGCCAATTTTTTTATCACTGATTCCCACATGCAGTCATAAAATATAAATAAAATTGCATAAGTACATCATGTAAAATGATTCTCTTAAATAAAGATATTAGTTGAATGAATTTGATGTAAAGTGTAAAGTAAAATATATTTATGCACCCACTGAAATGTTGTAAATATATATATATGTATATATATATATGTATATTTAATACGAAATAAATAAATGAAATAAAGAGAAATACACAAATATCAAATAATAAAGGTAACACGCTGTGCGCGAAACACAGAGGTCCGTGGTTCGAATCCAGGTTCCAGCATTTAATTTTTCAGTTTTATTATTTGATATTTGTGTATTTCTCTTTATTTCATTTATTTATTTCGTATTAAATATTACGGGACTCGTTTCCTTAAATAAATTAAAAATATGTTTAATAATATATATATATATATATTTTTTTTTTTGTTAAAATAATGAGAAAAAAAATTATATCCAACCGTATTATTTAAAATGAATTATATCATATAAAATATATCCAGCCGTTCTTGCAGTCTAGTGGAAAAGACGCTTCTCGTAACGGGGGTTCCGGGATCGATTCCCGATGAGAATAAAATACATTTACGTGACTTACTCATGGCATGTTGTGGAGTTAAAAAATTGAAATAAAGTGAGCAAAGCCATAGATTAAAATGAGAAAATTAATGTTGATGTTGGTCACTTATCGGAGAAAAACAATACTAATCAATTAGTGTATATTATAGATATCTCACAGAGACGAAACTGTATTAATTATGGGAAAGTAGGTATAGAAGTCATTTGGGTGTACACAGGACTTATGACCTGTCTTTTTATGGTTGGCTTAAGTGATCACTTTACACAATTGTAACATTCGCCATTTCCACCCATGATAGAATATACCATGCTTATTCATTTTTTGGAAGTTGTATATATGTTCAAATTGCGTGGAAAGCTTTCATATATGAGTTTCATATAGCGCCTTTCCATGCGGTTCTGTTACCCAAAAGCCATTTCATCCCCCTAAATCCCCACAGATGTCGCTAATGAGAAAATCTACAATTGATTT
>JADDOH010012691.1:0-18502 GCA_016648135.1 Agrypnia vestita
AAGCGAGCGGTAGCGGTAGCGATGCCAAGCGAGCGGAAATTCGACAGTGATTCTAGAAAGTTCTTACGTAGCGAGATAAACCGAGGCAAAAAGTAATAAATGCGGAAATTGATGGAATATTCTAGTGAACAGTGATAAATTTGCGAAACAGTTTAATTTAAGGAATAGCGTTACATTTCTATTACGAGCTATATGCATCGCATCGGTTCTATCTGCGCAGCGTGTCTTAAAACAATTCTCAACAGATAGATTAAGTCATGAAATACGTAAAATATTTAAGTAGAATCTCAACGCGAAATACTTTATGTAAATAAAACAGAACCTTTCAGTACGAATGCCTTATTTAAAGAAATCTTCGCCATCACTACACTTTCCTTCCACTGGTCTACTATAAGTGCCGGTGGCATGTACCGATGGCTTCCTCATTTATCATGAACCACTTTCCGCCATTTTGGAAAAAAATCTTAGTATAATTTTTATATTATTACATTGATGTTCAAACATTTTTGACTCGGAATGAAGACAGAAATTCATTTTTAAGTATTGTGGGCAAGCTTTTTTACACCCTGTATATTCAAGAATCAAGAATTGGCGGCCATTTTAGTCCAGTGGCAATAAAACTGTCTTGCAGGATCAATTCACAATACAATTACGTAAATTTATCTAGCCTGGTTTTTTTTTGCCGTCTTCCACTTTAGTAATTGGGCCTACATATCAATTTTTTCAGAGTTTTCAATGAATTATGAGAAATTATAATTACTTACTTACTAGCCGTTTCCCCGTGGGGGTAGGCAGAGAGCATAGACCGCCATACTCTTCTGTCCTACAACTCTCGCCTCATCCACATTCATACATCTTCGCATGCAAGCTCGACGGTTGTTGAGGCTTCTAACGGGACCATCTTCCAGTATCTGGTTGATCTGGTCATGCCACGTCTTCCGCGATCGCCCCCTCTTTTTGGCGCCGTAACACTTGCATAATACATCTTTCTTACCATTCTTTCCTCATTCATTCGCTCAACCCCCCTTTAATTCTATGAATTATGCTACGATAAAGAATTTAAAAAGAAGGAATTATACATGATCGAGGATTTACAGTGTTCTGAACGTTTGACAGCAAATTATAAATTACAAGAAAGGTTTACATGACAGTCGATCATACCCGAATGTTCTCAAAATAACATTCCGTACATAAAGGGTGAAATAACCACCACACAGTTGTGGAAGTTTGGCGATTTCGCAAAAAGACAATAAATTCAGTGCGCAGTGCGATAAATTAAGAGAGTACCCGCCGGGGGTTTGCAAGTAAGTAAGTACGATCACAGACGTGGAATACTCTGGAATATAAAGCATTCCACGGGCGAATGATTAGTACGAAATAAGATAAATTACGTAATACCTCTCAAGGTATTTATTTATTTATTTATTTATTTATGGGAAACTAACAGTACATATAAAGAGATTATACATGATTATTGAACAGTAAAGAGACCATCTTACAAGTTTCTACAGAATTAACCTGTTGTGTTTTAGCATAAAGCAAGAATAACTTGAATTATAGAATAAAAAACAAAAAAAGTGAAAGTTTTAAGTTATGGACAAACTATGGGAGTCAAAGAATTAGAGGTAAAAGGAGAACAAGGAATGGATAGGAAAGGACAAATCTACTTAGTGAAAAGGACAAGAGATAAGAATAAAAAGAAGTGCAAAAGATATATGTGTAGCATAATGATATCTGATCAATACATCTGCATATATATATATATATATACGAGGTCTGGGAAAAAAAAAAATGTTAATTAAAGAAGGATACAAGATAAAAAATTACATATACGAAGTCAGTTCAAAAGAAAGAAGATGGATTTAAGAAGAGGAAAAAAAAGAAGGTTTATGACCGAGGTGAATATCCAAGAGTTTTAAATTCATAGATCGATGAATTGAAAAGATCCAAGTCGCTGAATATGAAGGTATGTTTGTTTTCAGTGAATTTGGGCATTTAAGTAAAAAAAATATTAATTCCAAGTGTTAAATTTGACGCCATCTCGTTGCATTATTGGGAATCACGTATTCGAAAATTAAAATTCAATCAAATAAATATCAAATCTCCCGCATTTTCATTATACACCGGGAAATCTGCTTGCACGAAGCACTAAAAATTATCGAACAGTACGCTCTAGCTTCGTGATATTTACACAGCTTATTACGTCTACAATTTCTAAGTAAATGAAAACATTTTTAGCTCGCAAAGATATTTCCATTACGAGCTACGGTGAAAAGTATAGAAATCTACCGAGAGATAAAATAAATGGTTTGACTTTTTGCTAAGAATTTTAAAGAACACGCGAAGAAAATTCATTTGAATATGTCAAGACTCACTTTGAATAAATAATTTGTGATGACTGGGCCTTTTTTTCAAGCGTCGATGCTTTTTTCAGTAATATTTTCAGCATTTTTCAGTGAAATCAGAAAATAAAAGATATTTTTATTTGAGAACACAAAATCTCTAGACAGTACCCTTCATCATTCATTATCAGTCGTTTTCATCTACTTCTGGATGGAAGTTTCCCCAAGTATTTCTTACTTTTCTCTATCCATTGCTGTGTTTTCTCATATTGCACCCCATAGACAGTGACGCGGTTTTATGTGGACGCCCCGCCGCGTTGCATACACGGTTTCATCTAATCTGTGATGTGGTCAATTCAACCGCTTTTGTATTTATTTATTTATTTATTTAACGCCCTTATGGGCTTTTACAATATACAGAATAATTTTTTTTTAAATAACATAAGACAGTTAAAATAAAAGTACAGTTAAAAGTTACAATAATAATAGTTATAAGGTAATAATAATAATAATACAGAAAAACATAAGAAAAACCCAAAAACATAAGATAAAATAATAATAAAGTTAAAGGTACAAATAATAGTAGTTAAAGGTAAAATAGAAAGATTTATTGTCCATTTCCATTTCGTTGGGATGTAAACAATTGTATCAGCTTTGGCCTATAAACAGTTATACTATCAGCAAAAATGTCAGCCGCCTCTGCATGCTCATTCCCTAATGAGTGTAATCTGGGAAATAATGCCGATCCAGATGATGAAAGTGTAAGGCTGACATGGAAGCCTTACACTTAAAATGGCCCTGGGACTATGGTGGGTCCCTTTCCACTGTCCATTATTTTTCGCTGCCACACATTACCGCAGAATTTGATAATTTCATTATTTTTCAGTCCAGCGAATCCCAGGTTGGCTTGTTTGTCTCTTGATTTCCCTCGAGTGCCACTGGATGACTGCATTTGTCCAGCGATTATCTGTCTTCAGAGCAATGCAGCCTGACAATTGCCATTTCATTCATCAATTTCAATTGTATCAACTACTCTCGCCTGCTTTCTTATCCACAAATTTCTTCATTGTACTCCCTTTATTTTAACTCGTAGCGTCTGGTTGTTTGTTTGACGCAAAAATTTTGGAACGATTTTTAACCTTTTACCCGTGATCCAATCGAGCTGAAACTTTGCAAGCAGTTTCGTGGCGACAATCAAAAAGATCTATCAAATTTTCGTTAAATAAAATAATAATTATAGTATAATTTCGGATTAATCAAATTTTTTATGGTTTTTTCATACAACTGAGTAAGTTGTACGAAAAGACTCTGACGCGTCTGGTTGATACGAAACCTGATAAAATAAGAAAGAGAGTATTGTAAAAACTTGGTTTTTATTGGTTACTTTTTTGTTTTGCACAAACGAATATATCGTCACGGGTTTGCCGCAGTAGGATCCAAATGAAACACTTTTAAACTAAACATTATTAGTAACAAAATCACTAAACACAAACTTTAGCCGGATTACTACTCTGTAATTCTAACCATTCTTTGGTTCGCTAGAAAGTTCCACTCGCTTCTGGTAATACTTTACACCTATTCTCCATCGCACTGATTCAGAATCCTCTACCTTTTCTACTACTAGTCTATCAGCGCGTAGGGTCGCCATTCACGGTCTCTTCGTGTGACACCTCACATCCCCATACTTCTTTGCGAAAGACTTAAAGCTAGTTATGCAATTAAGTGCTGGATTATTACGAAGAGAAAACAAATTACCTACGCAGAAATATTTTAATCTTTCAGTTAAAATTTAGGCTGTTGTTTTTCCAGTCATTTCCATCCCTGGGGAGAACCTTTCCTGAAAAAATGTATAAATTAAAAATTCTTTACAATTTTTATTTTTATTCAGTTTTCATCTTTAATTAGAATTTTGTGAGCGGGGTGGATCTATATCGTAAGTACTGATGTAACTAGTATACGGCTATATGTATTTTATGTATGGGAGATTTTTCACTCAAACTCTTATAATGAAGTACTTCTAAAATACTATTTTTAATTAGCGTGACAGAATTCGCAATTCTCTCATGAGTATGTTTTACAAACTAGTTTGTACAAGCTCATTTGTAAATAAATTCATTGCAATTTCTAGAAATTGAAAATGAAATATAAATGCAGACTGAATGCAAAGAGCGTTTTTTTAAATATAATTTTTGAAATAATATAGAAGTGATAGTTTGGGGAAGGTTCCTTGGGTCGTGGAATGAAAGAGCAATGTTTATTTCTCCCAGAGTTAAGCTCCGGAAGTCAGTGAAAGCGTACAAGTAAAGAAGCAGCACTAGAGTAACGAAATGACTGACTAACTGACTAACCGACTAACCAACCGACTCACTACGCAATGTTGAGGAATACCATTTATATAGCCGACTCTTTGGTTGTTTCTCTTCCAATGAAGAAACCTTATCGCTGACCGATGGACTTTGAATATCTGGTTGACGTTTGGAAGCACTTAGGTCAGCATATCCAGATAATGGAAACATTGGATGATGGAAATTGAGTAGTGCAATGTTCTTTGGTCAACGCTCTCAGGTACGGCAGATGCACTTCCCGTGCTGTTAGAATTGATGACGCTATGCGGACATTACCCCCCATACATTATATGACAAGGAAGTAAGGAAGAGCATGGAAGGGGCCTTTATTCAGCAGTGGAGAGATGAAAGCTGAGGAAAAAGAAGAAGAAGTGTGGACATTGCTTATGCTTATCATCGTATCATAGTTTGAGAACTTGCAAACCAGGTGGAGGTAAGCACTGGATCAGTACATTTAATTTTGATCGAAGATTTGAGCCTTTAAGGGGTAATATTAGGGATAGAATTATGTAGTGTTTGATGAATTGATTTCAACCTTTATTAAACCTCTGTCTACCGATACGAATCGTCTTGTGTTCAGATTTCACAATTGATCACCTTTTTCGGAGTTATTTCTTCTTCACGATTCTAAGTTAAGCAATAAATACTCATTAATTGTTTGTGCAAGCACTTACCGGTTACTGTTAGATGATTACTTGAGTTTTGACCCCCCCAGCAACCGGTACGTGCAGGAGTCGAGATACGATATCCGAAACTGTAGACGTCAAAAATATTCGCCCTCCTTCTTCAGTTTAAATGAACTAAGGATGTGACGAGTGGTGGTTATGCTTTACCAAGATGACTCGCTGGTACCATCGCCAGCATATTCTTCAAGCTATAGACGTTAAAATACTCATCACAATATTACACCTCAGCTCGATAGTTTATTTCTTTTGCACACTTTATTTTGTCAGTCAGTATGCGCTTGTCTTGACAATAGTATCGGAACTAGTTGACGTTGATAAAAAAGCTGGTTAGTATTTATGTCCTCCATAAATTTATCAAATACATAAAATTAATTAAGAGTGTTTTTTAATTAAAATTAAATAATTTAGATTTCTTTACATTAGGGAAGCAGTGAATATTAAAGCACCTCTAATAAATAACCAAATCAATTTTCCATACAACACCTACTTTAGACCTCGCCCCCTCTCACTCTCTCTCCCTCGTAGATTCCTGATCGTTCTGTGGGCAAATTAGTGCATGCTAGACTTTGACAAGATTAACACGCATGTGATAAATATTGGTGAAAGTATAACAGTACTATGGTTGTGGTGTGTAGTGTTGTGGGCGCAGCAGCGTAGTGTCGGTCCTGACGAAGAGACGGGCACGTCACAAAACCTATAGACCTAAAATCTGGTAGTGGTTTATACTTATTTAACTAACACTCTCTTATAATGTCTAACCACAAAGGTAATGCTTAATAATTTAATTGACTGGTTTTTTAATGCAACAATAATTGCATACTGTGATTTATTGCTCAGTCATTTTATTTATAGTGACTGCACGTCGAATTATAAATCGAGCGGACACAACATATCGTTACAATCAAACACTAATCACGGTTCGTCTCATCACTAGCCAGCACACAAGAGAAAATCAATCGACCCCCCTCTGTGAAATATGCGCTTCGTGTGCATGGTTACCCCTCAAACTATACACGGCATGCCGCTGTTTCCTCGGTAGTGAAAACCCAACAGAATTGTATTTATTACGATCTATTTGCTTTAATAATTTATTCTGATTATTCTACGAGATCTTGACGCGAGTACTTCAGCGCGTATTCCAGATAGGCGAAGCTTAATCCAGCGCACTTCAATATGGATTTTGATTTATTAATGATGCCCTTAGTGTGCTTTAACACATAGAATATCGAATGGTCAGATGCTACGTGTTTTCAGTATTATTCTATGGAATGGAAGCATGGACGCTTACCGAAGAACTGATAAGGCGACTTGAGGCATTCGAGATGTGGATCTACAGAAGAATTCTCAAAATAAGCTGGATGGACAGAGTTACGAATGAAGATGTTATGGCTCGGATGAATAAAGAAAAAGAAGTTTTTAAAACAAAAAAAAAACGAAAACTTCAATATCTAGGACACGTGATGAGACATCCAGAGAAATACGAGATCTTGCATCTCATAATGCAGGGAAAGATTGCCGGAAGTCGGGGCCCTGGAAGAAGGGGGACTTCATGGCTGGAAAACTTGAGACAGTGGTTTGGCCAGTCTACTGTGGAGCTATTTCGGGCCGCAGTAAACAAAGTCCGCATAGCCAACATGATAGCCAACGTCCGGTAAACGGACAGGGCACGAGAAGAAGAAGAAGGACAAGGTGACTTTTGAGATGCAGATCAACAGAAGATAAGCTAGACATGAAGATAATGTGGTTGGGATGAATTAATAAAATGAAGATATTACGAATTAGGAGACATCCATAGAAATCAAATCTTATATAGATGTCACTGATGTTACTAATATATTAATTACTTACTTACCATCACGCCGTTTCCCTGTGGGGGTAGGCAGACAGGATAGAGCGCCATGTCGCCTCATCCACATTCATACATCTTCGTATGCAAGCTCGACAGTTGTTGAGGCTTCTAACGGGACCATCTTCCAGTGTATGGTTAATCTGGTCATGCCACGCGGTCGCCGTCTCTTTTTCTGGCGCCGCTAACACTTTTATTATATATCTTTCTTACCATTCTTACCTTATTCATTCGCTCAACATTCCCAAACCACCTAAGCGACCCTGTTTTAATTATTTTATATAATTCTATGATGTAAGCCAATCTTAGCATAAGCTAAGATCAGCTTTACATTCATTCCTAATATCTTCATTCTTTACTCTATCATAAATGGATTTGCCACACATACGTCTAAGGAATCTAATCTCCACTGCACTTTCGTTCCTCTTCTGCCAGCTCCAGGGTTCACTTCCGTAATATACAAAATGTCTAGATTTTTGTCATTCATACTATCACACAGTTCATTCATCTTCCTGTCCATTCCTTCTCTGATGTTCCACACTCCCACTCTGCACTCTATCCTCCTCTTCGAGCAACCTCCCCGGGTGATACGGCATAGTTGATTGCGAGTGTTATGTATATGTAGTATATTATGTGTTATATTATGTATATGTCTTATAAATATGTAGTATATTATATTAAATCGTAAAATTTAATATATATATACTATATATATATATATAGTATAATATATATATATATAATATTATAGAACTTCCAAAAATGTGATAGATGTGGTACTCTATAATGGGTGGAAATTTTAAACGTAAAATTGTGTTAAGTCATCACTTAAGCCAGCCATACGATTGATTCTAAGCCCTATGAATACCCAAAAAATATAATTTCGTTTTTATGGGACATCTATAATATTTTTTGATTAAAGATGTCCCCTGGGATAAAATCCAATACTGAATTCATGAAAAATATGGACATTATATATAAATACACATCATTGGTTTATTTTTTTATAATTTTCTTCCTTAGCGGAAAACTTGACATTTGGAGACTTCTTTTCATTCTACACTATTACGAACACTTTGGAACTCGAATACCAAAAGCATTTTATATCTTCAATAGGAAATGCAATCTACATAAAAGTACGACATTAACTCGGTTTAAAGTAAAAAACAGGGAGTAATATTTCGACTTACAAGCAGATTTCTTGGCAGATTTCCATTTGGAAACAGTTTCACCGTTCGTATGTTGGCAGCTTTGGCACGACTTCTTCATTATTTTCAAGGCTGACTGTTAAACACGTGCATATGAATATTTGACGCCGGTGGTTTATTTTATTTTTAAAATATAATTTGATCATATTTTTGAGTGTTTTGTGGGAGGATTCAAGATGCCTGACCTACCTACATTCATTCCTGTGGCGTTTGTTAATACAACAAATTATTACCTTACAACAGATTACCTTACAACAACTTAGTAAAAACAACTACCATCGTAAGGATCGAAAATGGCCTATAACACTTTTTACTAAGTTAACTAATAATCTGTTATAATGTGTGACGAATGTGCGGACGCTTGGATGAGGGAGAGGCAAGCGTGCGAGCGAGACGAGTGAATGGCGCCCGTGCTGTTGCGCCGCACCGGGCAGAACGAGATTCACCGGGGTCCGAATCAGTTGTACATATTGTAATATAAAGTAGTGTCTCCAATAAATGTTGTTACCTACGTAACGCGTAATACTAGAAGAACCCGATTATTCCCAAGTGCGTAGGCCGAGTTATATTGCCTACGCACGCAAGATCATCACATAATGTCTAACCACAAAGTCAATGCTTAAATATTAATAATAATACCTTACAATATTGTATCAAGATGCTAAAAAAAATTTACGCACTATCCGAAATCCTTATAATATGTCATGACACTATGCAAGGATCGAGAATGGCCTATAACAATCAATGGTGATCTTGAATCTTCGGGAAACGTCGAGAATTGCCTGATACAACCGAGAAGCGACGAGAACTTTCTCCTAAGCACTAGAATAATCTATAAAGTACGAAAATATCAGCATTTATGTATAAATATGGAACGGAGTTTAGTTGTCGTGTTTGACGGTTCATTCGGTGCGAAATCAGTAGGGAAGTACGCGCGAGATAACGCCGAGTGTGGCCAGTCGTGAATTGCGAAGCGACAATAAAGCGAATACTCCACTGAAGTACTTAATTGGAATTGAAAAGAAATGCGATAAAGATTACGAGCGAGAATTGGATGGAATACTCTATTGAATGTTCAATACGTGTTACCCAGTGTTCATTTACGAGTGATATACTACAAAATAGTGTAATTTAAAGAAAAGCGTTAAGTTTAATTCGTATAAAGTGACTTTGTACATTGAATCTCACCATTTATTCATTATTCACTGCTGTAGTATTATTCTAGGTTAATGATGTATTATATAATTTCGGTTACAATGCTTACACTCAGGAATGTGACAAGGGCGTTGTCTATCGTGCAACAATTAACTGTCCTGGGCGCTACTGAAAATTGAGAATTTGGTTTACAATTTACAAATTACAATTTTCTCTCTTGAACCGAGTCTGAGTTGACTGAGATGATAACATATTTAGATCAGCGTTTTTGCATGAGTCCTCGATATATTGATTAATCATTCAAGCTAGAGAGAAATAACCTAGATTGGTATTGTAAAGCTTGGTGCAAAATCTATTAATTATTTAAGATAAATTATAGAAATCTCACAGTGACGAATACTAATAGTTTGTACAGACTAATATACTCTCTACGTGTACGTATGCGTTTAAAAAATTTGGAAGAATATTGTAACGAGGCTAAAAACAATTGCGCACTTCTGTCACATGTCACAACAACACTATCGAAGATTCCAGAATGGCCTAGCATAATCTACGACTTTCGAAAAGCATCAAGAAACATCTCATAAACACTAGAAACGCCTAGAAGGTTCGATATCAGCCTTAGCCAGATATAAATAGGACCGCACAGGAGTAAAGTTGTTGTTGTTTTTAAGCGGAACAGAAGCGAAGGCAGCCACGAGCTGCGAAGAACAGTGGAGCCAGGCGAGCGATAATTCGACAGCAAATAATCTGGAAAGTTCTTACGTAGCGAAATAATCCGAAGAGTGCGGATACGTGCGGAAATTGGATGGAATGTTCTTGTGAATAGCGAATAAAGTGTTAAAGCGATTATAAAGTGTATATTTACGAGTGATAAATTGCGGAATAGTTTTATTTAGACAATAGCGTTAAGTTAAATAGTATTAAGACTTTGTAAATCAAATAATGAATTAATCAGTAATTAATAAATCCATTTATCCAGCGTATTCATTAATTCCTCCCGTAGCAAGATACGTGACAATATCGTATAAACACTAAAATATAGATGTATCATTAACAGCTGCGAAATCTATTTAAACTATTTCATGAGAAGGACTATAGATGTGGCTAACGTAGTCCCTTCAAATATATGAAAGGTTTTCAGATTTGAAACATAGGTATATATAACATTCAAAAATTTCATAATGTGTCCATCCTATAAAAAGACTTCCATATGCGTTTCTCTTATAAATAACTTCGTCTCTATTAGACTTCTATAATTTATCTTAATTATTAACTATCCCTCTGTGGAAAATATATTATTACTTTTATCCATGTTCATATTGTATACTTAGGTACACGATTTAGTTACTTCATATTGATGTCGTGTGCGCAAACACGTTTTTATTGAAAAGTTTTTAGGTTATCCGTAATCTGACACAAGAAAGCCAGCGTGATAGATTGCGGGCGTGCTTCTAAATTTAGCCGCCAGTTTCGCGATAAATCACGATCAGGTCGAAAGGGTTCGAAGCCTCGCTGGATGGATCCATCGGATAACTTGCTAATGCCTATTGTGGCCGGGCTATAAATATAAACGGTACCGAAACAAATATGAAACTCTAAACCAATTTTTATTCAATAAAGTGTCGAATCCTGTTTCCTTGATTAATTGCTTTCTAACTGTCACTCTTGTTTAAACTTTGTAATACACACACGTTGAGTTATATTTATAACTAATATAATTTTGAGAGGAGCGGTTCCCCTCATCATTAAGTGTAATCAATATACATATATATATATATATATATATAGAGGGTTATTTGTAAAACATTAATAACCTCGCAGGGCTATATTCCTCCCTTGATTATGAGTCGAAAATGTTGAAGCTATTGTGACCTAATATCAATAGTTAAGGAGATATGCGACATCAAAGTTAGATTTTTTTTTTCAATATTTCCGACTTATTTTTTGTAAAACTATCATTACAGTAACTAATATCATTTACGAAAAATTCATTCGTTTCAATACAAGTTAAATAAAATGATTAAAACCCTGAAAAAATTCCAATTGGAATGTTTTCCAATTGGAATTCGAAGGTTTTTATTTTTTTATTTGACTTGTATTAAAGGGAATGAATTTTTAATATTCAATATGAGTTACTATGAAGATAGTCCAACATTTTACAAAAAATAATTCAGAAATATTGAAAAAAAAATGCAAACTTTGATGTCGCATATCTCCTTAACTATTGATATTTGGTCATAATAGCTTGAACATTTTCGACTCATAATCAAGGGAGGAATATAGTCCTGCGAGGTTATTAATGTTTTCCAAATAACCCTGTACTATAACAGGAGACTCGTGTTTCCCTACCCGCCAAGTTTTCTCCACGACAAGCCACAAACCACCCACGGTGGTTGTGGTGGTGGATAGCCCTTGGTGTCACATCGAAAATATGCGAGTTTGGTGGGGGTGGCTGTGCGTGGGGTGGGAGTGGGTGACAAAAATGTGCTTTCTAGCACATTGCTTTGTTACGGGAAGGCCGCAAATGCTTCAGATTGTTTCAAAATAAGCGCGCCGACTTTGTCGGTGAGTCTAGAAGGTTCCGAAAAAACCTGCTCTAGAAAGTTCTGGAAGTAGAAGGTTCTAGAAAATTCCCGAAAGTTCTATAGGTTCTAAGCTGAGTGGCGGAATGTGTCGGGTGTCTAGAAGGTACATTCGATAAATTTCTTGAAAGTTCTGGAAGGAGAATGTTCTAGAAGGTTCGCGAAAGTTCTATGACGATCCAAACGGTGTACTAAAAATCTACGCGTGCGAAGCCGCGAGGGCACAGCTGGTCAATAACTAACCTAAATGGGGAAGTTTGTCAAGCCTGGCAGTGGATCACGAGTAGGGAGGATTTTTTAGGTCAATAAGGGAAACAAATTTAGGATCAGAAACGTGTTGTGGAATGTAATGTTGTCCGTAAGTACCCACGCAACACGTGTGGCAGTTTTGCCGACCGTACATCCGACTATGCTTGGGATGAAACACCATTGATGTTAGTGATGGTATTTTAACCGGTGACGCACTAACCGTTATTTGAGATTTGTATCTGATTGTATCGATGATTGGTACTGATTTTCAGTAATTCGACGGGCAGCCGTCGGTACTGGATAACATTGAGATATAACAAATCTCAAATAACTGTAACTTGAATAACCGGTTAAAATAACGGTTTGACCATCACTAATTGATGTAATAAATTTACGAAAATCTCGCTACATGAATTATTCGTCAGTGTGACCAGATTCTCGACATAAAGGTGGTCAAATTGCACAACATCGTGTTCAGGGTAAATTGAAATAAAACCTTATTTTGGTTATTACCCATAATGACAATGTCATAAAGCCTTCTGATAATATAACATATAATGACGTAACTCATTTATATTGCGGTTTTAGATATTTTGTTGATGTCGGTCACATTTTCAATCCTGGAACAAATGATTTTGCGAAATCTAGCACACATTAACCGCGTTTATATTATAACAGAATTAAAAACATTATTTTATTTATTATTCATGTTAATTGTGTTGAAGGTAAATAATAGAACTCTATAATCACACATAATTTAATTATTACCAATTGTAGAAGTCTCACAGTGACGAAGCTATTTATATGAGAAATGTGTATGAAAGTATTTTTATACGGTGGCGATATATACTATGGACTTGTTTTTTAATTTGTTCTACATTTTTAATTTTTATAAATACAATGTTACATTCAATAACTTGAATATATATGAAAATTATTGAAAAAAACTGCTATATAATTTTAAGAATTAATTAGTTTTTTTTATATATATTTGTACAATTCTAAGAAACAATTCTGCTCAAACGCTAAAAAAACGCTAAATACATATAAGGAAGAGGACAGCTATACAATTTGATATAAATGATTTATTAAACCGCCGCGCCCACAGGCAATGGGACCCAATATTGTTATTTTGGTGATTGTTACCCCAACACTCAAAAACAGACAAGACGTAGATTCACGACAGCCCACCTTATTATTCATGAAAATAAAATAAATAAAAAAAGCCGCCCCCAATTTGGGGAAAACATAAAGAAAAAGGGACGGCACGGAAATTAAAACAAAGAAAAAGGCGACTTGCAGCCACGAAGCCAAGACCGGCAGATATCGACCTTCGAAGAAAAGCAGCATCCAGTGGGGGGAGACTCTCCCACCGCAGCTGTCATATTAGCCCCGTAAGATCTCCCATCGGGAGACCCACACCTTGGTAAAGCTACGAAAGTATCCGAAAGTCCTTTCGCTACTGATCATGACGTCATTCGCTGGCCAGCGTCCTGTCACAATCAGTCCATTCTCAATAAGACCATCTAACATATCCTCTCTCGCATCATTCAGAACCACACATTCTCAGAGGATTTTATTTTCATTAATTATTATTTCATTTTCTCTCAACTGCAACCGACATCCACTGCCGCCGCCGTGGGAGATGTCTTCTGAATTTTTTATTTTATTCTGTTTTATTATATTGTTATTGTTGTTTATATTTTGTTACATATATGTATGATGTTAATAAAGATAATTTCCTTGCGAGGGGGGCTGTGAATGGTTGTGTTTGCGGCCGTGCCCCCTCGCAAAGGTTTATACGACCCAAGCGAGGGAGCATGCTCCTGCATTGTAGTTGAAAAAAAATGTCAACCTGGTGACGATTGAGTAGGACCGATATGGAAGCTTTTGCTCTTAGAAGGGTCCTGGGTAAGCGGTGGTTACCATTCACTGCTCACCTTATTAGGTAAATACGCTTAAAAATAGATGGGAAGTATTTAAATTTGAGATTAAGGGATTCATTAACAGTTTCCATTAAAAACCAAAACAGGAAGCAGAAATAGCATCCTGTATTTTTATATCTACATTTACGATGATGTAATATCACTTTTCAACACCCAAAAGTTGTGCGTACACGATGTCTAGGTGTTCTTAAATTTTTTTGTTTATTTGATGTCGAAGCGATATTTATACCATCCCTCAAACCAGCCATTGCAATCTAGATTTTTGACTGAAACTAAAGTTTTTGTAAATATCACGTAAAATAATTACTAATTTAATATCAAAAGTTGGTAAAAATCAGTTTTTTTCGCGTACATCTACAAATTTATTCATCCAAAGAGTTCAAATATTAAATTAATGCCAATATTTTCATCTCAATGTCAGAAATATTTTGACTTTTATAAAATATAAATCTACCTTTAAATACACTAATGTAAACAAATTTTAAATTAAATTGTCTGCTCTAGAAACCTTATTTTGTCAACAAAATAAAAGCCCCCTGTAAGTCACCATTATTAACGATGTTCCCTCCCTCGCCCCTTTCTCCTCACTAATTACCCTCACCACCTAAAACCTCCTAATACAGGACATGCACATTTAAGTTTAGTTTAAATAACGCTCGTTAATGACACAGACGCGTCGAAACCGGTAGCGTAGTAATCATTAATAAGTAACAAATTGTACTTAACTTTAAATACACCAAAAAATGTCTTAAAAAATTATCTCATATGCATGAATGCCCCCTACACAATTATACTTTAGGACACCTCCCGTTCTATATTTGTTTGGGTGATAAAAATAAAGGTTCTTTATTATTTGAAGATCCTTTGCTACATCATTCTTATTATTTTCTTCTCATTCAATAGTTCTGTATAAAAAAAAACATCTAAGTGACACTTTTTTAACCATATTCATAATCTTTTGATAGAATATTCCAGTTCATTTTATTTTATTTATTTTTTATTTTATTTTATTTATTTATTTATGGGAAACTAACGATACATATAAAAATCAGATTACACATGGATTTTGAATAGTATAGAGACCATCTTAAAAGTTTCCACAGAATTAACATTTTATGTATTAACATATAGCAACAATAACTAAAGTTATAAAAAAAAAAGTGAAAGGCTTAAGTTGAGTACAGACTATGAAAGTCAAAGAATTAAAGGTAAAAAGGGAATCAGGAATGGATAGGAAAGGACAGATCTACTTAGTAAAAAGGGGAAGAGATAAGAAGAAAAACAAGTGCAAAAAATATATAACATAGAGACATCTGATCAATACCTCTGCATATACAGATTACATAAGAAATACGATGTCTGAACAAAATAAAAAATATGAATTAAAGAAAGATACAATATAAATTTTTATCCTGGTCATGATCTTAAATGGCCGTCCTCTGATTCTGGTGACATCTACACCTTCTTCTTTCTCTTATCCCATTTCCCATTTCATTTGGGGTCGGCTCTTCTTATTTTTTTCTTCCACGATTCCCTGTTCTGGGCCATCGCTTAGTCCAACTGGGCATTCTTCAGGTCCTTTTCCACACCTACACCATCGTGACATCTACACCTACGTCTTATATATCTCTTTCTATTTTCAGCTCACTAATCTTAAGGGATCCCATTTTAATCCTGTACACTGTGATGAACCACCTGTTTCTATAGATTTTTTTTTTTCATTTTATTTTATTATTTTATTTTGAACTCTAAGATGATTTAAATGCTACGCGGGGAAAAATTGAGCTAAACTGGCCGTAGTATTGGAGCTACAAAAATTTGGGAATGATGAAACGCTAGTATTGGGAGGGAGTTAGTAGCGATTGATCAGATATAGGTTACGAGTAGTTAATATTCAATTCTTATAAAACATATTAATCTTGTGGTAAAGCCGCGTTTGGTACAAATGGTTGACGATCGGCGCGGTCCGAGCGGTCCACATGTGCTTCCCAAAAAAAATACTGAACACGGCTTTCGTAGATTTGGGTCGCGATTATTGCAGTTTAAGCCGTTAAAAAACCGATTAACGTCTACTCTAAGGTGACGATGATATTGACAGTTCCACGAGGTTTCAGAATTATGGCCTTTTTTGCTGTGGTTTTGAAACCGCTTAAACGTCATTAATCGCCTTCTTAAGTGGATTGCCGCGCAAGAGAGATAGCAGAATATGAGCAAAGGCAAGGAAGGCAGGTCCTAATCGGGGGATCGCGAGAGGAAAACGCCCCATAAATTTTTTTATAGGAATTGGCCGTGAAGCACGGATTAAACGTATACGTTGTACCAGAGGGGTGACCTTAACTGAGCGGATAATGATTTATTTTCGTTTCGCGGGAATCGGATAACGTAGGCAGATAGGAAAGTTAACTATAATTCCATTATATTTATCTGTAGACTAACGCTCTGTCGAGAAGCGAATAGTGATTCATTTTCGTTTCGCGGGAGTCGGATAACGTAGGCAGATAGGAAATTTAACTATAATTCCATTATATTTATCTGTAGACTGACGCTCTATCGAGGAGCGAATAATGATTCATTTTCGTTTCGCGGGAGTCGAATAACGTAGGCGGGTAGAGAAGTTAACTATAATTCTATTATATTTATCTGTAGACTAACGCTCTTCAGGCTTTTACAACAGATAGGTAATTGTGCAATGACGGTATATACAGTTAGGAAAGAGATAACGATAACGTGTAAGCATATTAATGGCACGACAAGAAAATAATATACTCGAATATAGATACAATATATTAACTATGTAATCACTACAAACCTGCCCTACGTTAGCGTAGTTTCAACAGGACGGGTAACGTGTATACGATTGGCTATTCTAGCTCAGATTTCGCCGGGTTTGCTAGTAATAACCACAAAACATAATTGGAACAAGTGTATTCAATTCAATTCAATTCAATTCAAATTATTTCATGATAATATGTACATGACAAACAAAATGTTTAAGGCATACATATTAGAAGTATATATCAAAAATGAAAATATTTAATAAATTAAAAATAACATAAATCTGGTCAAAGTTGTAGGAGAGTCCCGCTTCGGAAAACCCCCTCAGACACATGGAATATATCAATACCCAGAGCGATTTTGTTCAGCATGGCTGTGGCTCTTCCAACAGGCATAACCATCGGCAGGTTGGTCCTGTATATTGGAATGTGAAACAATCTATGCTGACGATGTCTAGTGTAATTATCAGGAGCATACAAACCAATGCTCTGCATAATTTGAGGATTATCGATCATACCGCGCAACAATCTAGATAAGAATATTGTAAATAAAATAATATGAATTTGCGGCCCATATACACATGAAATAAAAGGATAAAGCGTATGGGGATCTTATAGATGGATGGGTAAATGAAACAAATATATATAGGAGTAAATGCAAGTAAAAGGCAAGCATATAAGTACCAAAAACATAGGAGAACATAGTGTGATAGAAATTCGAAGACGGGAGGAACAATAATGTGAAGTGGAACGGATATAGCAAGAGCATGTAACAATGATAAACGTACAAATACAGACGACTACTTGAGACCGATTCGACAGATACTAGCAATCTTTCAACACACCTCTAAGAACATGGTGAGCGGTATATAGTTATCAGCGGAGGCGTCCAGTGCCTTGGCAATGAATGAGCACTGAATTAATCCGACGCCTTGCCTGCGGCACTGGAGGTTTATTTACTTATTTGTTTTATTTGTTTTCATTTATTGGGTTTCTTACAGCCACATAATTAATCAATCTTTGAAGAAAAGACAATAATTGATGCACAGAGTTTTGGGCCAATTACGCGAAAACACATACATACAATCGATAAAAGAATAATAAAAACATGTCCAATAGTGGGTTGTGTGAGTGTGTATCTGTGTGTTTATTTATTTGTTCATTTATTTTGTTTTGGGAAAAAATTAAAAGCAAAACGAACTTAAAAATCTTCCACTGAATTTAAAAAATTAATTTAACTTACATTAATAGTTTATTGTGTTATAGCGAATAGTACTCTTCCAGTATTATATTGTTCGAGAATATTCACTGTCTATGTAACATAGTTATCTTGTGGATCAATCTTACTGCCAATAAAAATAATAAT
>JADDOH010012692.1:0-25650 GCA_016648135.1 Agrypnia vestita
CGATCTTTGGATCACTAGGCGAGAGTCCTAACCACAAGACCAACAAGCTACTCGTTGTTGTACTACTTTTATTATATATTTCGGTCGCCAGTTAAGGCTGTGAGAACAGCACTATCTAGAGTAGGGTAGCGTATTGATAACGTTAGTCCAGGGCATTATTCATTAGAGAATTTTTTTTTGCTTCTTATACCTCATTATTATATTACACTTCATTATTTTTTGAGCCATCTGGTAGCGTTAGTGACGGATATTGTTACATAGAGAATTACATATTTTGATTAATGAGTAATACCAATGACACAAATGTGATATAGTAATGGATCCACTTATTCATTTTCATTAATTTTAATTTTCATTAAGCTGAAATAATGAATAAAAAATTTATTCAATATTTTAATTTAATAAAAAAAAATTGAAATCATACTAATTTTAAAAACGGAATGAGATTAAAATTGGATATGAGATTACGGAATAGGAAATTACAGACGGACATTCTAAATAATTATTTCTAGGGATGGCGATTAAAGTATAATTATTTAAAAAAGTATGTTTAAGTTTTAAGCAGTTTATTGAATCTGTTAGGGTTTGGGTACACACAAACGCATACACACACACTCCCACATGCACACAAACACATACACACTATCCGATTACTACTACTAGTACTACCGAACCGATACATGTAAGGTATTTAATCCTGTAAAAATAGGGTTTTTTATAAATTGCCAAAGGCTCTGTCTATGTAATTATATCACTATGTAATATACACGAACATCAATGGAAGTAAGAAAATCAGAAACTCAAATAAAATAAATAATTAACTAACTAACTATCACGCCGTTTCCCCGCTGTGGTAGGCAGAGAGGATTGAACGCCACACTATACTTCTATCCTGGCACACCACTTTTGCTTCGGCTACATTCATACATATTCTCATGCAAGCTCTACGGTTGTTGAGGCTTTTAACAGGGCCATCCTCCAATATAGATACTTGTAGTATCTGACCGTGCCAGGTCTTTCGCGGACGCCCTCTATTCCTGTTGTCTTGGACATTCGCCCCATATATTTTCTTTGCACTCCATGGTTTATTCTGTCTATCGCACTACAGCCAGCATTACATATTCACTTATAATTTATTCATTCCTCACTCTATCGACCAAAGATTTTCCACACATAGCCTAAGTGAATGCATTTCCACCGCATTCAATCTTCTTTCATTCATTTTTTGCCTATTCCAGGCTTCACTTCATACTCTAATTGTCAAAAGTTTTAACTCCAACGTCATTCTAGCAAGTTACGGACATTACGGACAGACAGACAACGAAATAATTATATTCAAATTATTCATAGTTTAATATAACATAATATTCTGTCTGATGCAGGTTTTTTTTCGATTTTTTTTTCCAACATACCTATATGTCTCCCTAAAAATAATGTTTCAATGTACTCACTACACGCGCCTGCTGTTGATGTTTAATAGATAGGTATACCTACGCTGCTTTCCGGCCTTGTTTCAATTTTGTAGAAAAATAAAACATGCATATTTTATACGACAAGAACATGGAATGGCAATGGGCTGGCCACATCGCCCGGAGAACGGACAATTGCCGAACGGATGCAGTCATCCAGCGGTACCTGAGGGGATTTAAGCGGCCGACATGCCGCCCTAAACTGACTAAAATATCAAATTCGATTAAAGTACGTGGCAGCGAACAATGTTGGTCTGTTGATCGGTGCTTTAAACTCCATTTCAGGACACCAGCAAGTTAGTCCTATTTTCTTAGTACAAGCGTTTAGCTTATTTTGAGAATAGTAAGAATATTGATGCGACACGCATTTTGTGTTCACATCTCTATTTAAAAAAAAAAGACATAAACACAGATTTAGCATATGTACCTATTCTTTTTAAAAAAAATTTCCGCGTATTTTTATGGCGGCATTGTTGAATTTTTAATATCTAAAGGATTTATTTAATTAAATATACATAATGTGGGTGTGTATACACTATATTCCTGCCTTCATTATAAGTCAAAACTGTTAAAGTTATCATGACCTAATATCAATAGTTATGGAGATATGCGACATCAAAGTTTGTATTTTTTAAATAATATTTTTGACTTATTTTTTGTAAAACATTGGACTATCATTACAGTAACTCATATCAATTAAGAAAAATTCATTCGTTTCAATACAAGTTAAATAAAATGATAAAAACCATGAAAAATTTTCAATTGGAAAATTTTCCAATTGGAATTCGAAAGATTTTATTATTTTATTTGACTTGTATTAAAGGGAATAAAATTTTCGTATTGGATATAAGTTACTGTAATCATAGTCCAACGTTTTACAAAAAATATGTCAGAAATATTGAAAAAAAATGCAAACTTTGATGTCGCATATCTCCATAACTATTGATAGTCATGATAGCTTGAAGATTTTCGACTCATAATCAACGCAGGAACATAGTCCTGCGAGGTTATTAATGTTTTCCAAATAAGTCTGTATATAAAAATGGTGTTTATCAATATGTCAAAACATCGGCCTAACATCAATTTCCTTGATCGATAGATAATGCTCAAACATAATACAATATATTGAAAATTATAAAAGCCCCAAAATAACCTCGTGAACCTTCGTACGAAAATAGAATTCGGTACAAACTGACCTTCTACATAATTCTTGAACGAAAAGCGTTGTTGTATTAAAAATATCCGGGAATATCTTGATACATCGAACGCCCATAAATTATTACATTTATTTACGTAAAACTTCATAAGGCAATCTTTTACAATATCTGATCTATGACGTCATCACATTTAGGGGAGAGATGGGCGTAATTGGGTGCCGGGGCACAGTGGGGTAGCACCTGTTTGCTATATAATAATGGTGGCAAAGCAACAGTGCCGATGCATTGCGATCGAATAATAAGCTCATGACGTCAACACAATTGTTTTTCCTTTTTTTACCCTTCCGAATTCATGTACAATGTAACATATACGATGTTTATTACAATAAGGTGATTAGTAGAAGTGTTAAAGCTATATAGTTGTTGCACATGTAGTAGTAGATTATGTAGAGTACTCAGAGTATCGTAGACTCTAAAGAATCGAAAAAAAACAATGTTTTCTAATTTGTTTTGTAAAAAATCGTATTGAATCGAGTCTACTACGACGATCTTATCTGGGTAATTACTATCTTGTTGATTATCTGTATATTAAAAAAGAAATATTGAAAGGCTTTCTCATTAAATATAATATTATGATGTTTAAATAGGTACCAACATAATTTATTTTTAGTCTATGCGCGAGAGTGGAATATTTGGGAGGTAATAGTAACAGAATTCGCGGTTGCACAGTTGGTGGCACTGCTAATGTTCACCGACGAGAGCCTTTATAATGTTATAATATGTAGTATTTCAAATCACCATTACCTGGGAGTGCCATTACCAACTTTTAAAAACATGATCCAAGGAAGATGCTGTTCTATGTATACGAAAGCGAAGTCGACGCCAGGATGATTTTCTCTTATGGAATTTTACCGATGCAGTTGCCATAACCTAAAAACGTCGCTTGGACTAATGACGCAATAGAGACGCTTGGGACTAATTAGGTAATACAGACGCTTTGGACTAATGATGCAATGGAAACACCTTGGACAATGTATTTGCGGAAAGAATTGCGCTGGTTGTAGCATTAAACATTATTTAACCTGTAGAGAGCCTTATATTATCTCTCGGAGAGAAGCTCTGAGATGAAGTTGAAAGATTAAATGTAAAAGGGTACAATTGAAGTCAAAACGAAGATGGTATATTGGCGTGTAGCGAAAGGTCAGGCCCGAAACAGGAACGCAGTACAGACTGGTCTCCTAGGCGCCGGGAAAAGCCTCTTCCTCTTGCTCTCACGATTTTGCCTGTCATTCTAGCTGTGAGTACATTCTTGTTGTAGCTCGTTCCATGCGGCTTATCGTTTCCAGACGTTCATAGCCAATTGGGTGCCATGTTATCGCCTAGGTAGATAAGCCGAACCGGATCTGCGCGCCCATGTCACTACAGTAACAATGAACAAGGAAACAGTGGAAGCTATGATGTTCCAGCTCAAGCATTATATTTTAATTTTATAATTATGGATATTCATCTTAAAGAAGACATTTGATCATTTACACATTTTTTCCTTACAATATAATATATTAAACTTCATAAGCTCTTTTAATGCTTGAATATTTATCTCCTGTATTACTTTTCAACCAAATGATTAATTTCAAATGGGATGTGGATGAGTACACCGGTCAAAGGCTATATGCAACTCCAAGTGAATGAATCTACTTTCCAATGTTCTTTGGCTGTTGCTGTAAGTAAAAAGGCTAACTTTGCGCTTCTTACAATATATCTGTAGGTATGCTACTAACTAACTGACTTTATTTGAGATTTCTTCGCTGATAATGATAACACAATAGGCAAAATTATTCGGCACTACCTACTCCGATATCAAAAAAATTCAATTGTAATTTTGTCTTTTTTTGCAAGTCTTGAAACATGCGCATTTATATTGTGGGTAATAGATGTTGTTCAAATTTATTTCTTGTAAAATGGGGCTATTATTTCAACATAATTAATAAAAATGAACTTTGTTTTCACCACTTATGTATTGAAAAATATCAACATGTTTCAGAGCCCTTGGCCCCTCTGTCAGGATTTAATATATACTAACAAATTAAAAATCAAAGTAACGCCAATAAAAATATAAAAATTATATATGAAAATGAATAATTATTAAGTGCCTACTAATATGAAAATTGGTTATTTATAATATTCAATTTACTATTAACACTTTTTCTTATTTCCAAAATTTCTAATTTAATTTCTAATTCTTTATAATTTGTATGTAAATTCAGTAAACTCTTATAATATCAAAAGAACGATTCATAGTAAAAGTTGTTTGGCAAATTCGGAATAATTATTGTTACTTAAACAGCCAAAGTGTTGTTTGACTTTAAAATTAAGTGACATTTGGGATTTTTTTAACTATTGAAATATAAATTTGATTATTTACAAATACAAGTTTTCCCAATGCTTTTCAGTATATTTTCAAATATTGGAGGGTAGACAAAAGATTTTTAAAACGTTTTCTTATACTTTTTTTAACATACTGTCTTTTCATTTATCATTCATTTCATTCATGTCATTTTTTAACATATAAATGTTGAAAAGAAAGTTCATTTTTACTCCCTTTATAGACGTGGCGTCTGCTTGCTTGCCGGCTTGCCGTCAACAAAAACTTTGGATCGATTTTTTAACCCTTTTCCCGTGATCCAATCGAGCTGAAACTTGGCAAGTAGACCCGTGGCGACGATCAAGAAGATTTATCAAATTTTCGTTAAAAAGAATTAATAATTGTAGTATAATTTCGGATTTTCAGAAATTATATTGGTTTTTTCAAATTGGAATCATTAGAAAAGTTTGATTACTAGCATAGCGGCCCGATAACGTCGCGGAATTTCTAAATTTGAATTATTCCGTCGGTATTCATAATAGGTACTTCACTACGAATGTCGAAAATCTAAATTGACTGACAAATGTTTTTAGAATTTAATCTTCAAAGCATGAAGTGTCTTATCAAACCTCAAAACATCTGACATTTTAGAAATATATTAAATTACTGTAAGTTTAGTGTTATGCTACATGTTTTAATTCATCTTTAATTGTTGTTATATTTTACAAAGAAAGGGAGTATAATAAAAACTTGGTTTTTATGGGTTACTTTTTTATTAATTACCTATGTTAATAATGTCACCACACAATTATTTTGCTCTTTTTGAAGAAGCTATTATTTCAAAGTTAATTAATCGCTAGTAAGCCTTAGATATCCTACTGCGCCCCACTCTCCAAGTGAACATACATGTACGTTCCTACGTAAAGACACATTGAAAAATATATCAGATTTAAGATTTAGCTTCATTGCAAATGTCACGAAAATGAATGAGAAATAATTGTTAGAATTTTTATCGAAAAATGTGTCGTGGTGCACGCGACCTTAAACGGTTCTTAAAAATGGGAATAAATTTATGAGTATTATAATATTTCTAGGCATATAATAATTCAGGCCATTTTACTATCTTTACGATTATCACAAAAAACTATTGTTTACGATATTACCAAAAAAAACGCCTCGTTAAAACGTGCGTATATTTTTATGACCGTGATAAAATTTAGGAAACATTTCTTGAAAATGACAAACTTTAGTTTATTTTAATTGAAGGAAAACTTCATTATCAGGAGCATCTCTTTGCCTTGGGAAATAAGGACGAGAAGAAAATATTTTTTTCAAAATAAATATTGCGCTGTAAAAATTTAGCAAAGACTGTGGCATTGTTTTTTTACTCAGGAAGGAAATGGATTAAGTTAAAACAATGGTTTGACGACAAAAACTCAAAGGACATTTAATACCTACGACGACAAAAGGTCCACGACAAAAAGCTCACACGAAAAAATGCAAAAAGGGCCCACGCAACATTAGTTTCAATGATATAATGACAAACAAAATTTCAATTAAATGTAAGACCTTTGTTTTTATCTACTTACTAGCTGTTCATACCCGGCGTTGCAGTTTAAAATAAATTTGTGAGGGTAAACAAAGGTTCGATTCGAACTGTATAGATTTGCATCGAAAATATATCAGGGGGAGGAGAAAGGGTAAAAGAAAAGGGAGGAAATGTCACCAATGTTAACCACTGGGTCCTAAAGAATAAGTTTCCAAAATTTGAGTCCGATCGGTCAAACGGTACAGATTTGCATCGAAAATATGTCAGGGGGAGATGAAGAGGTATGAGAATAGGGGGGAAACATCGTCTATGTAACTCACCGAATCCTAAAGAATAAGATTCCAAATTTTGAGTCCCATCGGTCAAACGGTACAGATTTGCATCGAAAATATGTCAGGGGGAGGGTAAAGGGTATGAGAATAGGGGGGAAATGTTGCCTATGTTACCCGCCGCGTCCCAAAGCATAAGTATGCAAAATTTGAATCGAATCGGACAAACGGTATGGATTTGTATAGAGAACAGACAGACAGACAGACAGACAGACATTGAGTTTCATAGGTATAGGTATTCATTGATTACAACCTACATGTTTCGGAAAAACTGTGTCTTATAAATGTGAAAATATCAAAATGAATTTTTGACATTTATAAAACACCCTGACGGTGGAAAGGTTTTTCCGAAACATGTAGGTGTAATCAATGAATGTAAGTAGATGAAAACAAATAATAAAATATTTTTTTTAAATGTTAATCTAGCCAGGCGCGTGCAGTGGGAACATCAAAGCATGACTTTTTGTAAACGTATATTTTGTAAAAAAATGGAAAATAAATAAATAAATTATATTTATGCTACAGATTTTTATGATATATCAAAAAATGAATACTATGACAACAATTGTGATAGAAATATTACAAAATAAATATTGTATTTTGATTTTTTTCTAAATAATTGGTAACGTAAAAGTCATGCTGCGATGTTCCCACTGCACGCCTCTGCAATCTACAAAGTTGCTCAAAAAATTGAAAAAAAAAATATATATGACCTTTCGCGAATTCTGCCCTGTTAAGAAAAAGTGCAGAATTTTAACTGTCCTAGGAAACGAAGGGGCCGGGGTCTTGTATAACTGTGCTGAAGGCACTTTTGTTTAGCCTAACCTAAGCTAACAATCTAACCTAACCTAAACTAACCTAACCTAATATGATTTTTTTTCGATTACTGATATGATCGGATAATTTTTAAAAATTTTGTGAAAGAGTATATTAGATGATTTCGTCACCATTATCAATTCTTAATTTATTTAAAGTATGAAAGATTTTAAAAATATTAAGAAATTTTGCAATTACATCGTTGGACATAATGTCGCTTATCTTTGGTCGCGTGGATTTTGGCCAGGGACATTTTTGTCGTTGGACCTTTTGTCTGTCACGTGAAACAAAAGATTGTTAAAGGGCAATGTAATTTAAATGCTAAATATAATATACATAGATGTTAATGCTACCAAATATATCCAGGAAAATGATCAAACATGATGGTGGTGAATAGGTTAATTAAATATTAAACATTTTTTTATCTGAATTACATTTTTATTTTCTTTTTAGTAATTTATATCTACCTAGGTACTGTCTATCTATCGTATGATTTTTATCCGCATATTTTATTTTTAAGCAACTTATTTTAAAACTAAATTTCTTTAAAATCCCCACTTCCTAACGTGGTAATTATATTTTGACAAAAATTCATTGTAATTTAAAAAAAATATTTTAAATCTCCTTAATTCGTAATCATGTACACCAACCAACAACTTTCTCTTGCAATACTAAGATTGCTTTGTTAATAAATTCTTCGCAATCTAGATCATACTTTGTACTAAATTTTAAGATTTATTCAATTAATAAAAGTGTTTTATGGCCGCATAACACGTAGGTATATAAATTGTTTAAAATAGAAGAAGATTAATAAGATAAATTGTATGTTGATTCTAGATATTATGAAATATTTATCATCCTTGTACTCTCATGCTTTATTTCATTCAATGCCTATCTACATTACAAAATGTTAACGGTATCCTTCTTTAAATAAAAAATATAATCTCAGTAAAATGTTGATTTTTACTACTATAGTATGTGAGCTTTAAATTATTAAATAAACTTATGTCAGTTAATAAACAAATGTAAGTATTTCTTCAATAAAGAAAGTTTAACGTATCTTCTACCACTATTATGTTAATGAAACAGACATCTTCCACAGAAAAATACTATATTTAAATGGTATAATATTCTTGTAGATATCTCAGTCAAATGTTGATTTTTACTACTATAATATGTGAGCTATAAATTATTAAATAAACTTTTGTCAGTTAATAAACAATCGTAAGTATTTCTTCAATAAAGAAAGTTTAACGTATCTTCTACCACTATTATGTTAATGAAACAGACATCTTCCACAGCAAAATACTATACTTAAATGGTATAATATTCTTGTAGATCAATATGCACTTCGTTTCGATATTCATATTCGTGTCGGAGCAAAACCAATACACGAACGCCATGACAACACGTTGGAAAACAAGCAAACAGTGACTTTTCCCTTTGAAATATTTACGTCCAGCACGTGCACCGTGCTTTCCGACACAAAAAAGCGATACGTCACTTCGTGGCACATTGCATTCACCGCATTAACAATATTTTCACCTGTCAGTTTTGCCGCCCGAATTAGAAACGTCACAATGGCAACACTGTCGAGCTCGGAACATTCGACGGCCGACGCGCATCAAACTTTCAAAGTGCGTGGAGCCGCGGCGAACGTTTTTCCCGCCGGTTCGTCGAAAACTGGCCGGTTTTCTTTCCAGATGGACTGGTTTCGTGCATATTTATTTGCGTATACATATATTCGGCCATCCTCACCGTGGTGCGGGCGCGTTTCGGCAGGGCCGCATGGACAATTTAAGCGTCTACTAAATAATGCTTCAGCGGGAATGGCGACACGAATTTTCGTTGCATTATTTGATGCGAGCTCGAAATGACGTTTATAACCTTGACGCGAGAAAAAACTAAATCGGGGATTTATCTAACGGTATTTATTTTTATTTTTTAAGGAATATTAACAGCTTAAAGTGTACAAATGAAAAACATTACACAAAGTGTAAACGTGTACTTTGTTTTCACCACTTTTTAAATATAAATATCAACATTTTTGTTATTTTCAGTCGAATGCAACGTACATAATAGACCTATTGTTGTTAGTTGTTAGGGCATGCTAGTTTTGAGCATGCTAATGAGCATGCTCAAAACTAGCATGCCCTAACAACTTTACACACTTGCTCATTATATCTAAGCATGCTCATAAATGGGCATGCTCAGTGCTAACAATCAAACACACATGCTTATTAATGGCATGCCCTTGTCATAGAATAGAAAGAAACTCTAGTTCGAAATTGAAATTTTGCAATCTGAAATAGAAAATTCAAGTGATATATATTGAAAATATAAATATTTTTGTTATTTTCAGCCGAATGCAGCATACATAATCGACCTATTGTTTTTAGTTGTTAGGGCATGATAGTTTTGAGCATGCTCATTAGCATGCTCAAAACTAGCATGCCCTAACAACTTTACACACTTGCTCATTATATCTAAGCATGCTCATAAATGAGCATGCTCAAAGCTAACAATCAAACACACATGCTTATTACTGGCTTGCTCATGTCATAGAATAGAGGGAACTCAAGCTCAAAATTGAAACTTTGCAAGAAAATTAAAGTGAACCAGTAAATCAAAACGGTTCCTGGGTTTAATCAAACACACATGCTTATTACTGGCATACTCTTGTCATAGAATAGAGACGCTCTTGTTCAAAATGGAAACTTTGCAAACTGAAATAGAAAATTCAAGTGAACCATTAAATCAAAATAGTTCTCGAGTTTCCATCCGCACATTTTTGATTCTAGTTTTTATAATTTTATTGTAAGATTTGAATCATTCAAGTCTTTTGATAAAGTTTCATAAACATTATCTCTTGCTATATTATTTTTACACAGCGGTGACCGAGTATTCCATAGACATTCGTGATTCCTATAATAAGTCACGAAAAGTAATGTTTTGTCATTTCCCCAACGCGCCATATTTGTTTCATCTGTCGCGGACTGAGAAGATCCAATTGATAATCGATACTAGCTGCGAATGACATTAGCATTCACATAAGCAAGCCTGTTCACATATGCTCAAAAGATACCCCTTCTCATGGTGAATGACATTAGCACGCTCATTACTAGCAATGTGCCCCTAAATAGCAATGGCTAAAGAAGGTCAATACTGCGCATGCTCACGTGCCGACGTGCCACTAATGAGCATGTGTATCAGTAGATACCTTTATTCATCAAACCTCAAAATATATATATGGGTCCAACGCAGCAATGACAATTTTGCCATAATTTTACATCAGGACGCTGTGGGAGAAGAAATTAATAAGTGAATATGAAATAATCTTTTTTTATATAAGGTTTAATTACAGCATTAGTATCTACTTATTTTATTTACCTAATTTTAGTCGAAACATGAGAATTGTGAGGTTTCGTTTGCGATAGGTACCTACTTCGGTAATCCGTTTGACGCTCTGTCAGACCAGACGGCCTGGATAAAAATGCGTCGGAGAAACCATTTTTCTAAAGGCATTGCAGACATCGGACACCGCAAATTAAGGTATTTAATTTGAGAGAGATATGTTAAAATATACAAACCTGCTTATTTAAGTACGATAAACACCGAACACCGAGGTATACCTACACCTACATTTCGTTTATTTTTTTTTTTATACTCTTCTATTAAGTTTAGGGATATCTATTGCTATTTTAGGAATACGGCCGAATATTTGATTAATTATTTTTTCTACTGTGCCAATACTGGAAAAATACACTACGACAATTTTTAACACATGTTATTTTGGCTTGGCATGTGCGTCACTGAGTTTACTACGTAGACGATGTCAGTTTAAATTAGTATCTATATACTTACTGACGTTCCCAAAATATTAATAATTTCGAATGTCCACCCGCATCTTCCTATCCAATAGCTGATCTCATTCCATTTTCAAAATTAGTGTGACTTCAAAAATGTTATTAAATAAAATGAAAACATTTACTCTGGGTTTTTTATAAAAAAATACTTTAATTTTTTTCTTAATTCAGTTAAATGAAAATTAAAACTAATAAGTCCATTACTATGTCGCATTTTTAAAAATTTATATTTATTAGAGACACTAACAGGATAATGGGTGCACGATACTCTAATAAAAAAATTATAAATGAAGACTATGCCCATTATCCCGATTATAAGTGTCTTCGGCACGCTTTAGCAACATGAATATGTGTATTATATATTTAGTGTTTGAATGTAGTGTGATCATATAAGAATATGTAAATAAATAATTAATTTTATCGTTTAGAAAATGGATGTTGTGTATGAGTGAATTTTTGAACTACGATAAGGTATCTGCCAGAATATGTCATTAAACATGTGTCATTAAACAAAATATATAATATATCATTAAATAAAACATATAATTCTCTATGCAACAATGTCCGTCACTAACGCTACCACATATAATGGTGAGGTGAATAAAATGAGGTATAAAAAAGTATAATTCTCCACGTAAAAATGTCCGTCACTAATGCTACCAGATAGTTTAAATACTAATGTGGTATAATATCGTCCCTTTAGAGGTAAAACTCACAAAGTGATATTGGAGTAGTTATGAGATAATGAGGTTTGAACATTCAACATGTGATATCGAAATTATTGAAAATGTTCAAATTATGAATTTCACCACTTAATAACTATAAACAGACACGGAGTATTCATTTACTTATTTTTACTTTGAATAGAAATGGAAAAAATATGTGTGTTTGTATTCATAACTTATTTTGACCAATATTGGCACCATGCACACTTAGCGTAGCTGAAAATACTATAAGTACGTAGCATACTATTTTTGGAAGACTGAGATTCATAAAGCTGTGTGGAGTTACGAATGTATTTTATTTCTAATATTTAGTTCATTTATAGTTTATGAAAATTTATTTATATTGCTTGCCCAACGTAACTTGGCGTGCAGCGAATTTTGAACTTAAACCCGCCCCGCCCGCACCCGGCGGCAACCCCTCGCCCTGTCATTCAGTTCATTCTCGTCTTAGAGCGCGAGCTGTGTCATCTTGATTACCAATATACACTGAATTATTATGTCCAAAACATCTTAAACAGTCCGGGATGGTGCAAGAACAATTGCCAATGAAGTATTAAGGTTTTGCGAAGCTGAAAAAGCGAATAATGGACCGATATTACAGTCTAACAGTTTGACAGATAGAACGGCCACCATTACTGCATGGTTTCTTTAGTGCTGCCCGACCAAGTTTCTGTATTTAATACGACACCGGTCACCGGACATTCTGTACATTATGTATTGTGTAATAAATTTACACCCTGACAACTTCTGTTACGCGACAGCGACGCCCTCCCTCGCACGACAAGTTATAGTGGTACGTCTATAATGTGTAGTATTTCTAATGTATTAAAACTTATAAAAAAAAAGTGTACATGTATTTGCTTCAGAACAGACCTTGTCTAGTGAAGCAACTACCTTCATTTATATGTATTAAAATACACGAAATAAATAAATAAAATAAAATGAATTGCAATTCGTGAGTTTTACCTCCAAAGGGACGATATAAAAGTGAGGTATAAGAAGCAAAGAAAGCATCATTCTCCATTTAATAATACTCATCACTAGCGTTATTAGACCACCAAAGAGACGGAGAGAGAGCTGGAGGTCCTCGTCACAAGACCAGGACTGACCTGCCAACACAGATCAAGGATCTAACAAAAGAAAAAGAAGAAGAATAACGTTTTCAATACACTACGTTACTCTAGAAAGCTCACAGCCTCTAGCCTCACAGTAAGCAGCTGGCGGTCGAAATTTGTATTAAAAAGTAAGTCATTTTTAAAGGGTTAAGCTATTAATAATATTAAAAATGTTTAACGAAGGGATGTTTCAATTTTGTATGCAGAAACTCGTATGTAATTTTGCTAAAATGTAGGATTTAATTTGTTACGGACGAAATTACCGAAGGTTTTTGGGGCGTCACACCTTATTGCGTGCTCTGTTTCAACATTCCATTCAAAAAGAGTATTTAAAAAAATTGCTCTAGATGTACATACTTTCATTAATTTTACTCCCATTAGGTTAATTTACACTAGTGAATTTCGACGTCAAATGAATTGGTTAAAAAATCTTTTATGTAAATATGTCACAGGATGTGGCCTTGAGAGGCATATGAAAACAGTGGAAGTTAATTTAATTGAATTTATTACCAAAGAATGTCACTGAACATAAAGTACCGTTAGTAATTTCATAGTCGCTAAATGTCTTCCGAATATTTCACTAATTAACTAATATTAATTAATGAATACACATAGAAACTGAGATAAACAATCACCGATGAATTGTCACATTGCCCACATGTCTCAAATGGTTTCTGTATAATAAAAAAAATACTACTTCTAAATGGTTTCTTCTTTTATACTTTAATTTAGCTTGAAAATACTCCTCCCATAAGCTCTAGCTTTGGCTCATATTATGGGGAGTATAATATTTCGAAATTTTCGTGATTAACTTTGTGGAAGTTCATTGTACAAACTATGAATAGAACACAACGTTGTTTACTTCACACAATGACAGTTTAATTAAACATGTCCCTCTGATCTCACATGGTCTGCCATCTCTGAATTAATATTGAAATTTTTTATCCTTTTAAAATGTTCATCTATTAGCGTTTAAAAAAAAAAAAAACGCGAATAGATGAAGATTTTAAAGGGATAAAAAATTTCAATATTAATTCAGAGAAGGCAGACCATGTGAGATCAGAGGGACATCACTTCAAGTATGATAACGTGGAGGTGTTGCATGTATGCAAAAAAGGAAAGAAATTAGACATCTTGGAAAATATAGAAATTCATCTAAATAATGATAAGGCCTTAAACACACAAACACCACTTATTACATCCCCCCTACTAACCATACTAGCCCCTCCCAGCAATCACTTTCACTTTCCGCCTGCCCCTCCCCCGCTCCCGACAACTCCCGCCCCATGTAATAGATAAAATGTCTTCTAGTCTTAAGTTAGTACATTACTGAAGATGATGCAGTAAGCATCGAAAACTTTTTAATTAATTTGTTTAATTAAACTGTCATTGTGTGAAGTAAACAACGTTTTGTTCTTATTCATAGTTATTTATTAATGTATGTAAAAATGTTATAATATAGAATCAATTTATATAAAAAAACATGAATCTACTGTATAAATAAATATAATAAAAAAAACAATCTTAAGATCCCAATATTGCTTTTTTCAGAATACGACCCATTTACTATTTAGCTACTCCCTTTGCTCCCGTGAAACTTAATGCAAATGGCGCCTATTCGTCTCCGATGAGCTAAGATGGCGTCCTTTATAATACACGCTAATGCTTCCATCGTTCGGATAACTGTTTTGCGAGTCCCAGGGGAACACAATTATAACATTCGTCTTCGTTAACGTCATGGACTGGAATGTCAATAATTATCAAGGGTGGGTCCATACAGGGCTGACCTAGTTTAGTTGAAGCTTAACGTTCCTGAATTTTAGTCCATAGGTACCTAAGTAACAAGGTTTTAATAAAAATTTAATCATCCGTATTCCAAAAATAGAACATTGGGATTTAAAATCTTTATCCCAACACCTAATAGAGGAAAACAAAAATAAACAATAAACGAGGCGTAGGTATACGTCGGTGGTGTGGTCAGAGGGAGAAAGAAGTACTTGACGGTTATCCGTCAAACGTCAAATATAAAAATAGTCCAACAATATTTCTCTTTTCTTTTTCTCAAAGGGCGGTCCGTATGAACTACCGACAACTGATAGTGTGTTGAATTTAAAGATAACTGATTGTCATGTAAATCTACCAAAGTATTACTGAAAACTGATTATGTCGTGTAATTTGTCTGGGATAATCTTACTGTTACTTTTCAAAACAAAACACCTGTTCAGATAACAGGACAATCTTGCGCCTTTGCGCTGAAATAAAATTACCTCCCGCTTCCTCTCTCTCTTTATTAAACAACTAGCTGGTCGTACCCGGTGTTGCACGGGTTAAGAATTAAGTAAAACATAAGTTTGTGAGGGAAAACAAAGGGTCCGCTGTTCTCTAAAAAACAATGTTTCCATCTAATGTTAATATAAGTTATTGTAACATAACTGTAATACTTAGATATATGATATCGCAGACTTTTTTGTAGATATTAATGTCTTCTAGAAAACTGTAGTACATTACTTTGCTCTATTGGCAATAATTTCCGCAGCGTACGCAATATAAGGTTTTTTTTTCGTAATTTTTTCACACGTTGGGTTACATTATCGAAGTTTTCATACGGATCCCGAACATTGAAAATATTCTATAGCCTGTGTTCATCAGGGATAATGAATGTGAAAGAATTTTCCAAATCGGTCCAGTAGTTACGGAGCCTATTCAATTCAAACACACAATCAAATCTTTCCTCTTTATAATATTAGTATAGATAAAATTGTGATCTCACTCCTTTTTACATAAAACAATGATGCAAATCTGTCTCAAATTCCTGAAATTCAATAAGAAATTCTAAAATTTGGAAAATTCTGGAATTTCAAAAAACTGAAATTAAAGATTTTTATAGACATTCATAGCACAATATTTTATAAGTGTAAATGACATATTTTGGATCACGTTGTACAACACATCTGCCTGTTCAGAAGCGGGGCGTAGTTTAAATTTTAATTTTAATTTAGTGTCAACGGGGCGATCAAGACCTCGCGCTCCGGATACCGAGTTGGACACGGTATTTACTCTGTCGAGATGACCAACTGGTGATGATGATAATATCCTGTCCGTGACAGCGACAATGACAATTTTATCATAATTTTACATCAAGACGCTGTGGGAGAAGAAATTAACAAGTGCATACGAAACGCTCTTTTTTCTATAAGATTTAATTATTGATACAGCATTAGTACTTATTTGATTAATTTTAGTAGAAACACGGAAATTGTGAGGTTACGTTTGCGGCAGGGCGAAGCTGTCAGACCAGACCGCCCGGATAAGAAGGCAGCGGAGAAATCGGAAAGCGCATATAGGTAAAGGTATTTACTTTGAGAGATAAAAGTGAAAATATACAAATCTTCTTATTTAAGTACGACGAAAACGGAAGACCGACGTATATCTACATCTATTTTATTTTTTATTTTCGTCTATTAAGTGTTGGGATAAATATCTTAGATCCCAATATTGCTATTTTCGGAATACGGCGAATTCAATTGTTAATTGTTACTTAAACGAACATGTGAATATATTATATCGCCTAAAACAGCCCTAAATTTGTAAAGTATATGGACAAACGAACGGCTGTTTTATTTATATTTTTCCTCAATCGCTTCATTTAGGATAAAATTCTTTTACAGCCAATTTATTTTTTGACACAATCAACAAAATATACATATGATATTGTTTTTGTCGGACTGTTTTTTTTTAACCAAAGTTATCCAAAGATATTTTAAATCTAAATTCACCACAACCCTAATTTATCGAATTTAACATTTTCTTCCGTCGCCTAATGAATACGCCAAATAAAATTAATAAATTCGAAATCGGAACGTTTTTTCATTCCTACTTTCTAGTACTCGCTTCGGTTGTCGCTTTCACGAATTACTCAAACCGAGTGTAAAGATGTTACACATCAAAATATAAATAGCATCATAGGAGAAAATTATGTTTTTTAATTTGAACACCACTAGGTCATAAAAATAACCAATGAATGTAATATTAAAATTCATAGATAAAAAGTCTGCTATTAAATTAAAGTATTAACAACGTAGCCTATCATTTGTTTCTCATACTCGACGATCAGCTAAGACCTACACCAATTTTCCGCGGCCGGTGGAGACTTTCAGAATGTGATTTATTCACGAAGGTATACCTACATAATATGTAGATATATATTATATATCTATGTAGCGACACGACTTGCTACATTATAATCAATATTACAGTTCAACCAATAAATTATACAAATACCATCACAAAAATAGTAGGTCACTGTAATATATGATATAAATATCCCCCAAATACGCTAATTATACAAATGTTGTAAAAAAATATAAATCTACACGTGTGTGTCAAATATCATTAGTGTGATGACTACAAATCGTTGCATCAAACTATTAAAAATGATTATGATATTCATTACGGCATTAGCTTTTCATTAAGCTATTATTCATTTATTTTACTAAGCTCAGTAGGTATATTATATGATGGAAGTAAAATTAAGCAACATTAATTATTATTATTAGTATTAAAATTAAACAAACCACATTATGTCATAATATGCCATTTTGTACACGAAATTTTTCAATTCGCATGAGTGTCACTGGAAATGCATTGTAAAAAAGCAATGACATATTTCAGGGCGCGCTATCTGTGACAGCAAGCCTGAACTAATTTGTTACAAAGCTTTTGCGGCCCGGCGCTAGATGGGAGTAATCGCATATATTTCAGCGGAGCTTTTAGCAATATACGAGGTGTAATGTTTCACCATAAATGTTTTACACAAAGTTTAAAAAAACTGTTTTATGTGTAATTTAACCACAATTATTAAAACACGTTAATAAATTAATTACAATTTAATGAGTGGTGGTTTAATGAATAATATTAATAACTAAAATACATTCCATTGTATTTCCATTACCTACTTAATCACCATTAATGCCATTTCTGACAGCTAAAAATAGCAATTAGGATCGAATATTGTTTGTGGTATGTATTTATACTAATAAATGTTAATCTAATAGATTTGTGATGACATAATAGTTTTACGTAGTGATATGAATGTACAACTTATTTATTTAATGCGAGCCATTATTGGGTTTGAGAAAAAGCCTCCAACGCTTTTAATTTTGTCGGCATAATATTATTACGCATATATTGTTATGGCTCTTACTGTGTTTCTTTAAAAAATATTTTCTCCTTTGTGTAATTTTTTATTAAGGCGTGTTAATTAAAAATAAAATGTAATTTCACAGAACTCAAACGTCACTTTTATAATATTATTTATAAGTAAAATAACGAGGCAGCATTTAAAATATTTTTTTGACTAATTAAAAACTGATTTGGTGGCTAGGAAGTGGCTAAAATATTGATTACAAATCTCTGTGGCTGACAGACAAGTGAAGCGAAATAACAACTATTGAAACGACAGATTTTTTCTGGTTCCTTATTTAGTATTGCGTTCTGCACAACGTGCGCATTGTAGTGCGTGTAGCGGGAAGCAGCATGAAGCGAGAATGCGAGAACACGAATTTGTCACTTGTAATAAGTGTTCCAGTAACATAAATACTGTATTGCCGTCCATTTTGAATCGAGTACTAATCATAAAGATGCTCAATTTAAAAGCTGACGAACGATTGGTTATTGTATCCATTTTTTTGCTTAAACGACGTAATTGTCAGATATTCGTTTTCAAAATAAAAAACAAATTCATTCAGTGCGGCTGTCAAAGTTGTACAGTTTCGAAACTTTTGAATACGGAACCGTTTTAGGCCAAAAATCGATAAAATATTAAAGTAAGTAGGTAGGCACTTGGACTTTTATTTTTTTCATACGTCTGCGATGCTGCGGCGATAAATGTCTTCGAGTTGTCGTGAGACGTCAATTCGAAGATATTTATCTCTTATTTTAGATATCACAAACCAATAGTTTGTACCACTTCAAAAACAAATATTATATACATTATCACAATCACGTTAAGGAAGTATAGCTTCTACCGCACGTACGTGAGTAGATACACAATCCTCCAATTTGTAATTAATTGGGTACGACACTGGCTTCCCATACCGAGGGTTCCGGGTTCGATTCCCGGTGAGGTCACAATTTAATCTGTGATTCACTCAAGCCTGGGTGTTTTGTGATTGTAAGTGGGCCTCATGGCCTGTTGAAGCGTAAAAATAGGATTTGCTAATCGAATAAAGATTTAACCGATTTAATTGTAAGCGGAACTCAATAAGTGTGCATCTATTGTCTGCCCAACATAAATTGGCGTGCGGCGAGTTTAGAACTAAAACCCGCCCCGCCCGCGCCCGGCGGTAAACCCTCGCCCTGTCATTCAGTTCATTATCGTCTTTGAGCGCGAGCTGTGACATCTTGATTACCAATATACACTGAATTATTATGTCCAAAACCCAATTCAACCTAAGTATTCAAGTTTTGCGAAGTTGAAAAAGCAAATAATGGACCGATATTACCGTATGACAGTTTGACAGATAGAGCGGCCGCCGCGGAGCGCGCTGTTACCCGACCAAATTTCTATTGAAGGCTCTGACACTGGTCACCGGACATTCAGTACATTATGTATGGTGTAATAAATTTACACCCTGGCAACTTTTTTTACGCGATAGTGACGCCCTCCTTCGCACGCCAAGTTATAGTACTTAATTTTAGTATGCAAAATATTTTCTACTGGAAAAAAAATACAAACAAAATATCCCTTAATTTTGACGCGTCAAAATTTGAATTTTCGTTTTATCACTGTTATTTATCGCAGAGGTTCCAAATACGGAAAATGACACTGACACGATGTTGCCATGACACTATCAAGAAATTCAGATCAGGCGATATTCCGGATATGAAGGAACTTCTAGGAGACGTACACATGTAGATACGTAAATTTACACATAATGCGGTATTCATTGAGATGTTTGAAACGCCACAAAGTTAAGAAACTAGGCTTCAGTTATACTTTTTGATATAATCACGCTCATCTTATGGGGGCTAAATTTATTTCGTGAATGCTACGACGGAAACGTGTAACAGGAAATAGGAATGAAAAAATGTTTCAATTTCGAATTTATTAATTTTATTCGGCAGATTCAACTTTGTCATCATCATCTTCATCCCCTTGTCCTAGTAGGGTCGGGGCCCAAAAACTCGACAAGGCGTTTCCATGTTCCCCTGTCTTACGCCGCTTCTTCATGAATCAACCAGTCTAGACTCATTTTGTTTTCATACTCATTTTTCTGTTGCGTCTCCCAGCTTAATCTGGGGCAACATACAGACCGTCTTTCTTCCGGGGTTGCCAGCAGAATTTTTTTGGTATTCGTTCCTCTGGCATTCTTAGCACATGTCCAAGCCATCTCATTTGTGATTTTTCTATGTATAGGAGTAGGGGTTCCATGCCGAGTGTGTGACTTATGTCGGCACTTCTCACTCTGTCCATCAATGTGACTCCCGCTACCACCCCCCTTAGAAAGCTCATCTCGGCTGCCTGGATCCTTGCTCTCATTCTCTCCGTCAGGATCCAAATTTGATGGCCGTATATTAATTATGGTGGGCTTGTATACAATTTTGTCTTGACACTAAGCTCGGATTTTCTTATCACCGCACTATATAGGGTACGTAGAAGATTCTTTTATCTATTTCTCTTTTCTGCCTGCCGTTACTAGAAAATTCCACTCCAAGGTATTTGAATTTTTTGACTAGCTTCAGCTGGGTCCCCTGTATTCTGATCGAGTACTGCTCTTAGTCTCTTCCAACGACAACAACCTTTGTTTTGGCAGTACTAATCTTCATCCCTACTCTTCATTGAATGAGTTTATCTATTCTTGCAGGTCCTCTTGTGTGGGAGCCAGCCTTCCTATATCATCCGCGAAGAGTAAAGAATCTAGAAAGGAAATGTCAAATTCCATAAATTAGGGTTGTGTTGAATTTGGATTTCTAATATCACGATGGACTCCCGGAATTCTGAAGTGGAGACCTTGGGAGAATAAAATCACTAATTAATAAATCGCTAATTGGTTTCCAGTGTTTAAATATGCCTCCCGCAGCTACGATCCGTGACAATATTATAAATATTTTTTGCTAGTTTAAAACTTGCGTGGTTCGAAAGAAATTTCTTGACCTGCCTCACCAGCCTCTTATACATCCCACCACCAACCCCTACACTCCAAACTTTCCATGGGCATGAATCATTTTAATAGCCCATTTTATTACACCGGAAATACGAAGAATAGGGGTATTGAATTTCAACTTCCTATTCATCTTCATGGGAGACACACAGGCGTACAAATAAGCTGATAGATGCTGCTTTATTTATAAGCAGTCTTTACTTATATCTTTATTTATAAGCGTGTCCCTGAGAATACCCGGAAGATCCACTAGATCGTTCGAGATCTTGAGCCTTTCACACTTTAACACCAACTCCCGGAAAAACTCTTATATATATCGCTCGTCTAATTTGTTCAACACTACATTCGGCGACTTCAACTCATTAATCTATGAATTTAAATCTCTCGGAAATTCACCTCAATCAAAAACCTTTTTACTCCTTTTCTTTTAACTCGTAGCGTCTGCTTGTCTGCCGAAAAAAGTTTGGATCGATTTTTAACCCTTTTCCCGTGACCCAATCGAGCTGAAACTTTGCAGGTAGACTTGTGGCGACAAAAAAATTATCTAACGAATTTTTGTTTAAAAAATTTAATAATTATAGTATAGTTTTGGATTTTTCGAAATTTTAACGTTTTATATATTGTTTAATTTTCGAGCCCGACGCGTGGAGTAGGCTTTAAACCTGTTTCAACGAGAAAGGGAGTATAATAAAAACTTCGTTTTCATGGGTTAGTTTTTTCTTTTTTTAATACATATTCTTTCTTTTACCCAGACCTCGTATATGGATCTGCAGACGTATTGCTCACATCTTTATGCTATACTTCTTTTGGTCCTCTTTTTACTGATAACATCCGACCATTCCTCCCCATTCCTGATTTCCCTTTTTACCTTTACTTCTTTAACCCTCGTGGTTTGTTTTTAACTTTAACCTTTAATTTTTTTGTACACCGTCAAGCTATTATTGCTATATTTTAAAACATTACATGTTAATTCTCTGGAAACTTGTAAGATGGTCTCTATACTATTTAATAAATAAAAACAAAATAAACAAAAAAATATACACACAGTGTTGTTTGGAAAACATTAATAACCTCGCAGGAATATTTTTGCCTTGATTACGAGTCGAAAATGCTCAAGCTATCATGACCTAACATCAATAGTTATGGAGATGTGCGACATCAAAGTTTGCATTTGTTTTTAATATTTCTGACTTATTTTTTGTAAAACGTTGGACTATCATTACAGTAACCTATACCGAATATGAAAAATTCATTTCCTTTAATACAAGTCAAATAAAATAATAAAAACCTTCGAATTCCAATTGGAAAATTTTCAGGGTTCTTATCATTTTATTTAACTTGCGTTGAAACAAATGAATTTTTCGTAATCGATATAAGTTACTGCAACGATCGTCCTACGTTTTCCAAAAAATATGTCAAATATATTGAAAAAAAAATGCAAACTTTGATGTCGCATATCTTCATAAGTATTAATATTAGGTCATGATAGCTTGAACATTTTCGACTCATAATCAAGGCAGGAATATAGTCCTGCGAGGTTATTAATGTTTTACAAATAACCCTGTATATAAATAAATAAATAAATATTATATATATTATTATTATTATTATTACGTATTATACACAAATGTCAATCCCACAACGAATTAAACGCGATGATCACAAGATATTATTGATTTCCACCTGCTTCGTATACATTATTAGATAAACATTAATGTCTGAGCTATTTTTGGGACGATCACGACTATAAACTATACTTATGTGAGGTATTAAAGCAAAGGCAGCAATATCCAAAAAAAATTAATGCAGTCATCGAGGAATTACTAATTCATAATGTACTGAATTCAGGATTTTATGGGAAACATAGCCTATAAATTTACAGAAAACTTGATTTTAGAAGGGATAGATACATAAAATCTAAAATTTAGTACATTTTTAATTAGTATTTAATCCTCGGTGACTGTACTCAAAAAATTTTTTTTTTGGACATTGAGGCCTTTGCTTTTATATCCCACATATACAGGGTATACCAGAGCTAGCAGCAGAAACTTGGAGGTAGATTTCTGACCATGTTATGACTCTAAAATGTTCAAGCAACCTTGGCCTAATATCAATAGTTATGGAGATATGCAATATCAAAGTTTGCATTTTTTTTCAGTATTTCTTACTTATTTTTTGCAAAAATTTGCACTATCAGTATCTTATGTCAATTATAAAAAATTCATTCGCTTTTACACAAGTCGAATAAAATGATAAAAACCTTGCAAAAATTGAAAAATGTCATTTTTTACAAGGTTTTTATCATTTTATTTAAGTTGTTTTGAAGCATTTGAATTTTTCATAATCGATACAAGTTACTGTAATGATAGTTCAACCTTTTGCAAAAAATAAGTCAGAAATATTGAAAAAAAATGCAAACTTTGATACTGCATATCTCCATAACCATTGATCATAGTTGGTCTAAAATGGTCATGGTTGCTTGAACATTTTAGACTCATAACATAGTCAACAATCTACCGGCCAAGTTTCTGCTGCTAGCTCTGGTACACCCTGTATAACATGTAGTCCTGTATGTGGTAGATGAAGACAAAACACAACCATTTGAAAACTTTACAACACAAGTCGTTATTCATAGCAGCGGGCGGCTAGACGTAACTTTAGGCCGGCTGCTGCAAAATTCATGCGGGGGAATATAAAAAACTTTTCATCGCGACCCTTATTATACAACCTAGTTGAAAGTTAAGCAGCCGTATTTATGGGACTTCCAAGTTCTTATCTTTAAGTTGTAACGTAACGCTACACAACTACCACGTAGACGTAAAGCTTCTGCGACAACATTGCTACAGAGATTACCGTGTTTAACGTTAATATAAGAGAACATTGAAAATGTATATTTTGGCTAACAGTGCTTTCACTTTTCGCTATTTAGCTAAATGTATTATTTAGTTAAATCTATACTAAACCGTAAAAATTAACAATATAATTGAAGACCCCATTGCAAAAAGTTGTTAACTAACATCTTTGTCAAAAATGAGTTAATAAGCCGTCTAAAATAAATATTATACTCTCTTTCCATTGGAAATAAGTTCAGAACTTAAAAATAATTAGAACACGTTCAAATCATAGAGATCATGTTAACTACACTTTTTCATAAAAATCAAATCAGTTACTAATGGGAAGAACATGTTATCTTCAATAATAACATGTTCATGCCATCATTTTGAAATAAGCACGCCTTTTAATTTGATTGATATATTTATGGTTAGTATAAATTTTACTCTAGCAGTACTGTCATATATTTGTTTTTATATGAAGACTTTTATAATATGTACTTATATATTATTAATCAATTAGTGTATATTATAGATATCTCACAGAGACGAAACTGAATTAATTATGGGAAAGTAGGTATAGAAGTCATTTTGGGTGTAACAGGACTTATGACCTGTCTTTTGGTAGGCTTAAGTGATCACTTTACACAATTGTAACATTCGCCATTTCCACCCATGATAGAATATACCATGCTTATTCAATTTTTGGAAGTTGTATATATGTTCAAATTGCGTGAAGCTTTCATATATGAGTTGTAAGCGCCTTTTCCATGCGGCCTGTACAAAGCCATTTTCATTCCCCTAAATCCCCACAGATGTCGCTAATGAGAAAATCTACAATTGATTTTACGGAATTTAGGGGGCAATATACTTTTATTATGTGTAATGAAATTCATCCGAATACTTGCATTACACTAGGATACGCCAGGAAATATTATTTCCAATTTTTGTTAAATTCCTTTTTGACCAGTATTTACAATTCAGAATATTTTGAGTTTGTTCAAATCTTTCAGAACAGTGCTGGATTTATGTCACAGAGACATTATTAATCAATTAGTGTATATTATAGATATCTCACAGAGACGAAACTGAATTAATTATGGGAAAGTAGGTATAGAAGTCATTTTGGGTGTAACAGGACTTATGACCTGTCTTTTGGTAGGCTTAAGTATTCGGATGAATTTCATTACACATAATAAAAGTATATTGCCCCCTAAATTCCGTAAAATCAATTGTAGATTTTCTCATTAGCGACATCTGTGGGGATTT